>VDFB02034901.1:0-30655 GCA_007258455.2 Sequoia sempervirens
TCACTTTGATTAACTCAATAGATGAATAGCCGTTAGGCTATATGAATTTATTGTTCACAATAAGGCGGAAGTATGTAGCCCAAAGCTAACAACATCAACACTTGAATACTCCATGAAGATCCTCAACTTGTAATCTTTCTAGTTTCAGTTGACATAGTTGTTGGTTTATCGAGCCTGACCAGCCTTTGGAGTTTAAATTTTGGCCACTTTGCCTAGCACAGTTTCCCCCAAAATAAATAATGGGGGAGTGCAGGGGGGCAAAGCCCCCGAAGCAAAAAACGCCTGTTTTTTAATAAAGAAATTCGCTGCATATTCCTATTGAAATTCTGTTATGAAACGGTTAATAAATTGCTCAGAATTATAGCATTTTATTGCTGCAGATTGAAATGTCAATTGTCGTGTGAATTGAAGGTGAACAGTCGCAGCATAAAGCGTGTGATGCTTGCAGCAATACATGCGTGGAAAGTTGACCAATTGCGTGAAGTTTTGTCACGGATTTGTAATGGACGCATGTAGCAATGCATGGTGAAAATTGAGCAGTGGAAAATCGTGTGCAGTTATTGTTGCACGTTGCAGTTGTTTGCTGCAGGTTAATTTGTAATTTGTAATTGTTGGAAGTTAAATAAAATGGACTATTTTTTTTGTGGATTTAGCCTAGGAAAGGGTGAACCACGTTAAATTTTTTGTTGTCTCGCCTCTGTGAGTTTTCTGTTCTTTTGTATTTAAATCTGCATTTAATTAATAATTGATCTCCTCATTCCTGCCGGTAAATCCTAACAATAGCTCCACACAACCTCAAGTTGCTGAAATTTTTTCAGATTACTTTGTTTTAGAGAATATCTTGTGTCAGTCTTATGTTATGATATGGTGTTTGTGTTGTTGGCTCAATTGTTCATTTTTATCATTCTGGTTTCATCCCCAGCAAAGCAAACATGTTAATTCTATGTTAGTAAACTGAGTATGAGGGAATCACAAAATTATATAAAGATTAATTTTCATTGGCTTAGAAATAAACCTGGGCAAGCAATTAGAATACACAATCTAAATGATGAGCTCATAGCTGTGACACATCAGTTTTCAGTAATATTCATATTTGAGTTCAGTAAGGAATTGCATTGAATTAGCACATAAGCAATTTTATATCCATGTTGAAGAATTGTGCATTGGAAATCCAAGTCAATTAGAAATCATTTGACACCTAACTAAGAAGCCTACAAACCTTGTTTCACCTTGTTGCTTAAAGACAACTACAAGAGTCAACATTTGATGGAAGAACCACTCAAGCAAACTTAATTGCAGATAAAGGACTGGTACCTGGGGAATCTTCTTAACTACCTTCCGGTTGGAAGATTTCTTCTATAAAGAACATTACGTAGATATTTTGCATATAGAATCATCTAACTCTTTGACATATACCCAGGTCAATAATTCTCACAGTGCAAATATATCTTCTGTGGGAAAGAAATGGCAACTACAGTGACAGCATATGATAGTATCGGTATGAATATTGACTTCAAAAATGATTTGTTCTTGACATCAAAATTATTGGTTCTTGAATTTAAAATTATTGATTCAAGTAATTGACTCAAACAAAATATGCTTGACCAAGTTTGAAAAAACCTGCATTCAGGGATTATGTCTTCCTCTATGTCACGAGTCCAAAGGGACCATTCAAGCTGAATTGCAGTAATAGGATGTACTGCATGTGCTCTTCTAATGGTGTCGACACTGGCTTCTGATAGTCCAATATATTTTATTTTCCCCTCTTCAACAAGTTTTTTGAGTTCTCCAATCTACATCCATTGCCACAGAAAAAGTCACATACAATGTTCGAAAAAAATCATTCATGAATCTGCATGCCATAAATGAAGTCTTATGAATGCACATACACTTGATTGCTTGCCTCAAATCTCTAAGGGGCCAAAATATAAAGTATGCTCCAAATTAGATGGATCTTAGCGAAGCAAAAAAGAAAAAAGAAGTCCAGTAATTTGTATTGTATTGTATTTTCAAAAAAGTTGGTGAAAATAGGGGCAGACTGTGCTTACTGTGTCTTCAATTGGAATTGATGTATCTATCCTATGCTGATAATAAAGATCGATGTACTCCACATCAAGACGTTTAAGACTTGCTTCACAACATTTCCGAACATACTCTGGGGAACCCTTGGCACACATAGTTCCATCAGCAGTAAATACAATCCCAAACTTTGTTGCAAGCTGAATTTTTTCACGGGGGAGTTGCTTTAAGGCCTGTCCATGATCAAATTTTAGTATTACTTACATTTAATTTGTGCCCCGATTATGACTAGACAAAAAGAAAGTGCAAAACCCTTTCGATCACTAATCAAATTAGGCATGATGTAGATTTCCTTTTGAGAGTACATTCATTCCTTTACCAAAGAATAGTATAATAATCAAACAATCAAAATTGCTGGGAGCATTTGAATGACTTACAAAATCAAACTGGCATTGATCCTACCAACCTATAGGAAATCAATCGCTTCTAACATAAAATTACGATTGCCAAAATAAGAATCAATTCACATGAACTACACGGTGAAACTGGCAGGTAGGAGTCAGCGATCACCCAAAGTGAGAACAAAGAAATCTTGAGATATTCAATTAAAATGAAGTAGAGAAGAAAACCCACTTTCTATTCATTTATGAGCTATAAAGCAATGTTAGCTACACAGGCATCTACAATCACAATAAAGTCTTAACAGTCCTGAAAATGATTTGTATCTAAATTCTTTGATATGGCCAGACAAATTGGGTTTGCCTAAAAATCAGGCTCACCTTCCCAATAAGGATTTCGTTGGTAGCGGGGCCATATATATCTGATGTATCAAAAAAAGTGATGCCTTTCTCAAAGGTATACTTTATCATGGAAATTCCATCTTCCTCAGAGAGAGGTGTATTGTACACTCCAGAAAGTCCCATGCATCCATATCCCAGCTTAGAAACCTACATCAATAGTCCATTCCAATTCCAAATATATAAAAATCATTCACGCCCAATTTTCTTATCACCCAAAATGTAGACCAGAGATGAAAGAACAACACACAAATTAGAAGTACCTGTAATCCTTGACTGCCCAGCTTGATCTGTGGAATGAGTGGAGTTGCCATTGCAGATGAAATAAACACGTAGCTCAGAATATGTAAGGTAAAATAAACATAGGAATCGACACCCACTTTGCTTTTAAAGAAAACACAAACATACTTTTGCTGTTACTTGTTCTGTGCGAGCCGCATACGGAGGCGACCGAACTGAGATGTTACGTCGCGGCGACTGGAAATTTGTGTGGAGCCCACGATTCTTTACCAACCCGGCATACCAAACCCGCCGCCATCCACGACTTAATACTACAAAAATTGCTAAAATCTCCCTTCTAAATTCAGAACTCCGTTTTATCATATGTGGAATTGATGCTAGCATTAGTGTAATGCATCAAGCTTATGACGTTTTCATTATATTAATAATAATAATAATACTATTAGTTGGTTTGAATTTTTGACAATGGCCAAAAACACGACAGCAACAGGACAGCGGGCTTAGAAGAACAGAACCTTAGAAACGATTATTTATGACAAAAAAATATATATATATATTTTGCCCATTGAAACCAAAAACAGATTAGGAGAGGACTCACTAGTTGTGCACTCTAATTTCGCACTTATCAAAATCCTACATGAAAATTTCAAGTCACTTCAATTTTTTTACAGCAGCTTACTTGGCAAGTTCCCTACTTATAACTTTTGTTTCAGGGTCACATCATCAAATATGATGCCACATCAACATGCTTTTTGTCAAGGTGTCCAAAAAGAACCAAAACAAACGTGCTACCAATACTTGTGCATTCACATCATGGGTAGTTGAGTGCTGATGCAGCATCACATGATTGGTTGCTTTTTAGATCAAAGGAATATATTTTGTTTAAGTTAGGGTAGTCATGTCACAACTATTGAACATTATATAAACAACTACTATCACAACTATTAGTCATTATATAAACAACTGCTATCTCAACTATTGAAACATGCTCAACTAGTGGGTCCTCTCCCCTATGGTTTGTCGTCTTTTTGTAAAACAAGTGTCATGTAGTGGCTAGTACTTACCTTTATAGTATTTTAATTATAATATTTTAAATTTAATAAAAATAAATGTAAGTTTTGTTAATTATAGTTCTAACAAATCATTTAAAAATGTCACATTAATGTTATTTTTTATTAAAATTTTGTAAATAATATATTAATCATTATAATTTAAATTGTAGGATAATGCATGCCTATATTAAAAGATAGTTATATGCAATTATATTAATATTAATAATTATTAATCTTATCTTAATTATATTATATAAAAATAATTATATATTAAAATTATAAATATTATTTTTTTTAAAAGGGGGTAAAAACTTTTTTAAAATTTCAAGAGAAGCAATACAATCAAAATCAAGGGCCAAGCCCCAAAAGCTCAATTATCTTCTAAAATCTTCCTATCCTCCTCAAGCAACCGTTCCAGGTCCTGACGTAACTCAGGAGACACCTGCATCCAATCCTCAATCCTTCAACCTCCATCATGCTCAGAAGCCCACTTAGCCAAACAATCAGCTAACCGATTTCATTCACACGGGATATGAACAAAAGAAACCATCTCCATCCAGGAGCTAATCTGGAGGATCCACTGGACCACCAACGCCAACTACTAGTTGATGCCCGACATCTTTTTCTCATTCAACAAGTTAATTAGAATATGTGAATCGGCTTCACAAGTCACCTTTATCCATCCAAAAGTAAGGGCCCGCTCCATAGCATAAAAAATCGCCAAACCCTCCATGAGATTAACCGTCTGCTCCCCCTCATGGATGGAGAACATAAAGATCATTGCACCCCCTGAATCTCTACCAACCCCACCAATCCCAGCAGGCCCAAGATTACCACGAGAAGACCCATTTGTATTTATCTTCAAAATGTCAACTGGAGGGGGCAGCCACCTACCCAACCACTAAACTCTCGAACACCCCTTCCTATTACGCTTGAGCTCTACTGAAGAGGAATAAATCCCTTGAAGACCCAGCCTATCCACCCACTCCACATCATCTCTGCCCAAGGGGAAACGCACCTCACACTTAGCCTCCATAGTCTCATGTATCATCCCTAACATGTGCAACCAAACTTGCCGACCCACCAACTTCTCCCCACAAAAAATCTGGCGATTCCTCTCTAGCCAGATCTTCCAGAGAAGGAAGGTAGGACCCACATACCACACATCCTACAAAAAAGAAGTTGTCGAGGGGGGTCTACCCAAGCTATCCCATAACTCCAACAAAGAGGAAGCGTGAACACAAGGTTGCTTCCAGACCTCCCACCACAGCGCCAAATCCTCACAACAAAGGGGCATCTAAAAAATAGATGCAAGGAATCCTCCTTAGCTATCCCATAGAGAACACAAACAGAAGGCCCATGAAAACCCTGCTTACGAATGTTCTCCCAAGTCAAACATCTATTCCTCACTAAATTCCAAACAAAACAATTGCATTTCGGCCAAGAAATCATATTCCACACCTTCTTCCACCAAAGAACCTCCCCCCAAGCCACCGTCTGAGCTGAAAGCACCTGATAGCCACAATCAACGAAATAAGTTCCCCTAGGATTACGGGACCAAGCAAGAATATCACCATCCAAAAGAGAGCTACACCGCCTCCTGCTAAGAATAGAGAAAAGCTCAGCACACTCATCCTCTAAGCCCATAACCGGCCACTCTGAGGGATCCTTCCAGCAAGCCTTCTCAACCTGGCCTAGAGAAGAAATAGACTTGAAATCACTCACCTTAGACCAACCAGCCTCAGTGAACCTTTGGCTCGCGGGAAGAAAGAGAGGAAATTGCGAGAGGAGAGGAGGAAATCCATCCCAAGAGTCCAATCAAAAAGGGCATCCAAACCCTATCTACATATCCAGAACAAACCCTCCTTAATGAGCTTTGTACCTTTCTTAAGAGTACCCCAAATCACTAAACCTTTCCCTTTAACTGGGTACCTAGGGAGGTCATGTCGAGGAGCATTCAGAAAATACTTATGAGAGAATCCTAGCTCATAGCTAATCCTAATCCACACACCATCTCCAAAAAAGCTTAGTAGCCACTGCCTCACCAAATAAAGAAGATTGTCAAAGGCCCAAGCCACCAAACTGCTTAGGACAACAAACATCCTCCCAGCTGACCAAGCTCCACTTAGAGGACAACAAGCAACCAACCCACAAAAATTGTCTCTCAAGAGAGTCCAACTCCTTAAGAAACCCCACTGGCGCAACCTGCAACATACATCAGTAAATAGGGAGGGCCTGTACCACTGATTTTATAAGTTGAACCCGACCTGCAAAAGATAACCATCTATGGGTCCAATGATTAACTTTCACCCAAAATTTATCCATAATATTCTACCATGAACCCTTAGGAAGATGACCAACAGAGATAGGAAAACCAAGATATGTAAAGGGAAGAACCCCAATGTAAAATCTCAAAATATTAGCAATTCTCCTATGGATGGAGGGAAGCGTATTAAAGAAAAAAATGGATGATTTATCTTCATTAATCAATTGCCCCGAAGCCGCAAGGTACACATCCAACAACTGTCTCAAATAAATAGCCTCCCTAATAGTAGCCATGCCCATCAAGGCAGTATCATCAACAAACTGCAAATGAAATTGCGGGGGAAAATCTCCACCCCAGCGTCATCCCTGAATGTTACCCAATTCCACATTTCTTTTCAACAAACGTCCAAGGCCTTCAGCAACGAACATAAAAAGATACAGATAAAGGGGGTCCCCTTTGCGAAGACCTCTTGAGGCCCCAAACAAATCAAAATGATCTCCATTAATCAACACAGAGAAAGACACAGAAGTAACACAACTCAAGATCCACTAAATCCAATCAACACAAAACCCAAAGGCACCCATGATATTTTTGAGGAAGGACCACCTAACTCTGTCATATGCCTTCGCCATATCTAACTTAATAAACATCGACTTCACCTGAGAGGCATCCATGATGTGAATGGTCTCAGTAGCAATAACAACCCCGTCCAAAACTGCTACCCAACTATAAGGCCACTCTACTCCTTCGAGATCAAAATTGAAAGCCATTTCTTCAACCTCTCAGCCATTAACTTTGAAATGATCTTATAAGCAACATTGCAAAGGGTGATCGGCTGAAACTAAGTAAGCCTATCTGCCCCCTCACATTTGGGAATTGGAGAAATGAATGTAGAATTAAGAGCATGCAACATCTATTTATTATTTTGGGACTCTTGCACAACTGCCAAAAGATCCAACTTAATGATCTCCTAGAATTCTTGAAAAAATTCAATAGGGAAACCATCAGGGCCTAGAGCTTTGCCTTTCTTCATCTTAAACACAATCTCCTCTAACTCAGCTAGAGAGAGCTCTCTCATCAAATCCTCATTCGCCTCCCTAGAAACCAACCTAGGAATGCAGGAAAGAACTTGCTCTTCATGAGCCAAGCCCTCATGCGCCTCCTCCCTAAATAGAGTCTCAAAATATCATGAAGCTTCATTTGCAATCTCTTGAAAAGAAACAAGTCGGTCACCCCTATCATTCACAGGACAAAAATGGAATTACCATTCCTCCTAGCCTTCACAAAATTAAAGAAAAATGCTATATTTTTATCCCCTTCCTTCAACCAATCCACCTGAGCCTTTTGCTTCCAGAAAATCTCCTCCCAAAGCTCACACTCCTCCACCACCTTCAAAGCACTAGCCTCCTCTCTCAAAAGAACCTCAATAACCCCCTTCTCCCGAATCTCCCACATAATACTATTCAATTTATCTTGAGCATCAGCCCTATCATGGAAAATATTACCAAAACATCGTTGATTCCACATCTTGAGCTGATATTTGACGAAACTGAAAAAGCTTGACCAAGGAGTACATTGCAGTACCAAAAGTTGGTCTACCATCCCTCCACCAAATAGCCACCTACTCATAGAGAGTAGGGTCATGTAGCCACATAAGCTGAAACTTAAAAGAGGGAGGACAAAACCTCTCAGCCGAAATGATGCTAAGCTTGATAGGCCAATGGTTAGAACCCCTCCAATCCAAAAATTTTGAGGACGTAGACCATGCACCACCAACCCAATAGCACGAAACCAAGAACCTATCCAACCTTTTGGCCACACAATCCTCACCCATCCTCCTATTATTCCAAGTAAAACAACCGTTACCAGGATGAACATCCACCAGATTTAAACTAGAAATATTATACCTGAAAAGCAAAGCTGAAGGATCCAACCTAGCAATCCCACCCCTTTTCTCTGACAAGTCCACAATAGCATTAAAGTCCCCAGCCATAACCCAAGGATGGAAATGGGCTAAGCTATGAACATATTGAATATGAGACCAAAGTTGTTGTTTACCATGTAGATCAATAGGAGCATACACATTAGAGAGAAGAATACATTCCCCAGTTACAAAACAAGAAGCCACCATGGAGATAGAGAATCTAGAGGATATCCATCAAAGCGGACAAACCCTATGGGGGTTCTAAATACAAGCCACTCCCTCGGATGCACCATGAGCTCCAACACACTAACCCTCACCAATCTTCCACAACCTAGGCACCAGATTCAACATACTTTCCACAGATAACTTAGTCTCCTGAAGAAAAAGAAAATCCGAAGAGTAACTCCTGACCAAATCTAGAACAAATTTTTGTCGAGAGCCACTATTCAAGCCCCTTACATTCCATGAAAGAACTATCATTTATGGGGACATGAGAAATGCATATCTAGGGTCTTGATAGCCCCCGATTCCACCAAAGTCTCCCTAGTTGACTTGATCTTTTCCAGATCCTTTTTCCTTCCCACCTTGATGTTTCTCTCACCAACTGCCTTCTTAGGTTCCTTTTGTTGAATACCCATCTGAGAAGAAGACAAAGAACTCTTTCCAGCATCCTCACCACCAGTCAGAGCCAAAGGAGATCCACCCCCTTCGTTCTTCACCATACTAGTAACAATAGCCGGTTCAACCTGAACAATCAACGGTTGGTCCATATCCATCTACCCACCACCTGACTCCTGCATAACCTGCACAACTGTCAAAGGAGCTCCCTCCTTCCCAACATCTATATTGTCCTAATAAAAATTCATCAACCTCGGATTCACTTCCTGATGGTTGAGCTCATCCAACACCTCAAACTTGTTAAAGGTCGCATCTTCTTTCCTTTCCTTCAAGGAACGCTTCTGCCCACAGTTCTTATTGCAGGTCCTAACCAGAATAAAGCCATCCCCACTAGGACTCTCACTTTGAATAGGTTCCTTCCCCTTATCAACACTGGGTTGATTACAAGGAGCATGTAAAAGCTGAGGACCTGTAGGCTTAGATCGAGGGAATCTACACTGCAGGTGCCCATATTCATGATATAGACGACACCAAAAAGGAAGAGTTTCATAGTCTAACTATTGCACCCATGTATGAGATCCTACACTCACTTCCACATAGTCTGGCAATGGTTTACTTAAATAAATTTCCACACATATGCGGACAAAAGTCATTACCTTTTTAAATTGCATTTGTTGAGATGATCCGATTGGTTTACCAAGCATGGAAGCCACCAGCTGTAAAACATCCTCACACTAGCATTCAACTAGAAACCATGGCAACCACACCCACACAGGAACCCTATTTGGAAGTTCCTCCATTGGATTGAATCTGGCTTGCCATGGTTTCAGAAACAAACCCACTTGGTTCAAGAAATAAGGTCCCCCCTCAAAAATCCTATTCCGATCAACCATGCAATCATAGGAAACCATAAAATAATTATTCGCTAGGAGCCTAATCTCCATTTCCCCTTTCGACATCCAAGTCCTCTGAGCTCATGATTCCAAAAGTTGTAGCGACACTCTGAGGCCCAAGAATTTACAATAAAAAGAGTGTTTTGAATAATATTTAGTGTCATCAGCCAACATCTCCAACAGGATAACCAATTTCAGCCTCTCTTTACATCTTTCCAAGCACCCATTGATCTTCACAATTTTGGACCCACCAAACGAACCAAAACCATACATCTCTTGATCCAATGCAAAAAGGTTATTATCAAAGATTTATGCCTCCTGCGATGGAGACTTCGATCCGAATGCCGAACGGAAGTCCAATTTGTGGCCATCCCCAGAAGGTTCCCCTCGAGCCATATCCATGAAGGAAGCCCCTACACAGACATCCATGCCATGAAGCCGAAGGAAAAGACAAAACCCCACACAAAGGAAACAACAAACCCCACCTGTTGCAACCACAACCCACAATAGCAATCACTGGACAAAGTTCAAAGCATCACCAAAACAAGCCAATCCACACCTCACCCCACACCAAAGCCACTGCACAGGCACAACTCCCACTCCTCTCCAAAGCTATGCGCAACCCCACACTCACACCACCCCCACGCAGTACCAGCGGCCACGCAATGCCAGTAAACGGGCCAACCAAACAAGGAAGAAGCACAAAAAAGACCCCCCTAAATGCAGCCAAAACCCCCACTTCGCAGTAGCAAGAAAAAATCATAAAGGAGCTAGGGCTCGGATGCCCCAGCTCGCTCCATCACATGCAGCAGTAGCGCCATCCTTCCTAGGTGTTTCATGTTTTTCAACATTGGATCAAATTATAAATATTATAAATATCAAACTAAATAAATAAAAAATCAAATGATAGTATAATATAATTAGAAGGAAAAAATATAATTATATGAATATAAAATTTATCTAATAATTATGTTGCTATGTATAATATAACATAGATTTACTATATTGTATTAAATAATATTTATTGATTAGATAATATAAATTTTGGTAGAAGAATTATGGAGAAAATTCAGAAACATCTTCTTAAAAATAGATAAAATAATAGTTTTATTAAAGAGCAAATAATAGTTCAATTTTCGAAAGATAATAGTTCAATTTTCTAAAAATAGACAAGATAATAGTTAATTTTCTAAAAAATAGGCAAAATAATAGTTCATTTCACTTTTCCTAAAAATCCACCAATAACACACAAAACATTTTAGCCAATCATAATCACAATAAATAATTTTTATAATTTATAAAATTAAATATTTTACAAGTGTACTTTATAAAATTGAATTTTATTTTATTTCAAAAAAAAAAACTTGTTTTTGATTGATTGAAAGCGACTTGTTAATAACTAAGAAAAAAACAACTCATGGCAAATAGTATTGCCTATGGCACAAGTACTAATAATAGCTAAAATAGTTATAGAACTATTGTTCAAAAAAAATAAAAATTATTACAATAAGATAATTGTTAAAAAATAGCTATAATAATTATAATGAGATCAAAATAATAGTAAGAAAATATAAATCATATAATATTGATTTTATAATGAAATAATATTATTTAAATATATTATTTGATATTTAATTAAAAATATTTTTTAATTTTTTTTCTAGTTAAATCACTGCTAAGGGGTAACACTTTGTATTTCTTCAAAAAACATATTACATGAGTTCATGTCATCAAAATGCTTCCTTACTAGCCTTCTATAACAAAATGTCTTTACAAACTAGAATGACTGTATATTCACATTTTGCTTTACAAAATGGCCTGGTTTGAGACACAAGCATTACCATCTACTCCAGGACTGACTTCTATTTTCTATATACTAGACCCTATTGTTATTCCTATTACAATATTTAACTATAGCATAGCTGAGACTAGACCAAACCAGGATTGTTCATTCTTCATCATCATTTGACTTTGTTTGCTTCATGTAGGCAATGTAGTCGACGACTACTGGGCAGTTTGTTCCGCAATTCTAATGGGTCAGGCCTTTTGCCTTCTTCTTAGGGTCTCTAGGGTCGTTCTTGTGCCATTCCCCACCAGTGCCGAAATCGCAATCATCATCATCCCCAACCACAATCTCCTTTGCAAGCCCTTCATCCTCCACATACCTCATTTCCCAGCCTCATGGATGGTTGGTTACCAATTTGGCCGCTTTGAGCAAAAAGAAAATGCTCCGCTCACACTCATTCCACAACATCTCAAAACCCTCTAGGTTAATGGTTCGAACCAAAGGGAATTTCATCACTTCCCTTCCATGCATATGCATTATGTAATAGTTTTGCGGCATTGGAATTTGCTTCTCGTCCATGTTGTTCAAGGTTATGTCAATGTCTCCCAACCACGCATGGACAAACACCATCTACATCAGCTTCTTCCCTACTTCCTTTGAAATGTCCATGTACAAGAGACTGACCAAGAACATGGCTATAATTTTTGCATTTGACCTGAATCTATGGTAAACCCTTAGGAATTCTGGGCCCACAAATTTCTTGGTTGCCCAAAGGAACAGTGGGTGCGAAGAGGCCAGCAACCCCTACAACCTTTTATCTGACACTTCCCCTGTGAAAGATTGGTGTTGCTTCGTCGTGTTTAGGAATAGCAAAGTCTCCATTTGGGAAGCTTCCACCAACCACAACACCTCTCTGAATCTTTTGGCTTAAGCCAATTCTGCCACACACTATCACTTTCTAATTTTGGGGTTGCACTATTTGTGTTTGAGAGAAAATTCACAAGCCAAGGCCTTTTAACACTAAAGGCCTTACTTCCTCAGAATTAGATTTTCTAGGATTGTTCCTTTTGGAGCATGTTTGCTTGCTACCACCCTATTGGTGGTACACAAGTGGAATTAATGTGTGGTATTGTGTTATCCGTCGGTCCTTTCTTTTTCCTTGGGACTAGTTCATTTAGCTTGTTATTTACCTTCTACTAATGATTCTTATCTTGTCAAACAAATTTTCCTAGATTTCGTCCTTAGTTCCATGTGTGTTTCTTTCACCGCCAATTGGTGTGGATATTCTAATACTTCATCTTCGATTCTAGCTTTATTCTAGCCTCCACCTATGTGGCACTTTCTGATGCATTTTTTGCCAACTCATTTGCCTTGTCATTTCCTTCTCAGTATATGTAGCTAATTTTGAAGGCATTGAACCTGTTCACCAATTGTTTGATGCTCTGCAACAAGTGATTGAGTTTCCAATTTGGAGTGATGTCTCTCTGGATAGCATTGACTATGATAAGTGAATCCCCTTCCAAGTGCACTTGTTTCAGTCCCAAGTCCAGACACAGCTGCAAGCCAATGGCCACTACCCTGAACTCTGCTTCATTGTTCGAGCATATTCCTAGTGGCATTGATTTTTTTGCTAGGGTCCTGCCTTGAGCATCCCTTGCTATGCAACCGGCTCCACCTGGCCCTAGGTTCCCACAGGCAACCCTGTCAAAATTTATTTTGTTCCACCCTGTTTCTATGCCTTCCATGATGTTTCTACTCTCTTTTCCTTTGTTGATTGTAGTGTGCCATTTCCATTCAGTAGTGGAGGCTTTAGACCGAAAAATATTTTAGTTAAGCAATCATCCCAGTTTGTGAATATTTTTTGTTTACCTGCTTTGCACCGAGCATCTTCGTTGACCAGCTCTACTATAGCTCTTTCAATTTTATCCCATAGCCTATCTTTGTTCATCTCTTTCCCTTGGAAAATCCTCATGTTCCATTCCTTCCATATTTCCCATATCACAATGGATGGGTTTATTTTCCATATACCCCCAAAAACTAATTTTTTGCCACCTTGTGGCCACATTTTGAATCAAGATGAGAGATTTGTTGGCATGGGACATTGTAGGTTTAGCTTATATCTCACTTTTTTCCAACAATCATTTGCATATAGACATGTTAGGAGAAGATGATATGTTGACTCTTCATTTTATTTGCACAATGAACATCTTCCCGGGCCTTGAACACCAAAAGTGGCCAACCTATCCTCCGTGAGGATTCTTTTCTATAATGCCAACCAAGCAAAAAATCCTACCTTAGGGAGGAATTTCTTCCCCCCATATCAACTTGCATGGCCAGTCTTGTCAGGCCATGGTCATCTCTTTAATCTTGTATCTGAATTTCACTTTGTATGTGCCTATAGACGACCCACATGATCTAATTGTATCCTTGTCATTGGTTGGGACAAAATACTTGTCTTTCAAGAGTTTTGCTAAAGCTTCTTTCTGTGCTTGAGGTGCACTGAGGGTTTGAAGATTGTTCTAGCTCCAGCTGAAGGATCCCTGATTGTCATTCCTCCTACCATAATTAGCAACCTTGCTCCCCCATAGCCTTGTCGTCTCTTCTTTGATTTCTTCCAATCCCAAAGTGTTACTAATGGGTGGTTCCCCACACCATGAATCATTCCAAAAGGATGCACTATTTCCATCTCTAATTTCCCAAGTTACATGGTTTGAGATTATAACCCTACATTCTAAAATAAAATTCCATATTGTTGACCCTCTTAGAGGGTTTATTGTAGTAAGAATTTTGGCTGGTTCATCTAAGTCTAGATACTTTCTTCTCATGATTCTAACCCACTTTTGCTCACATTTTGTGTGAATGTACCAGACCAATTTGGCCCTCATGGCTTGATTCATTAATGCTAGCTACTTGATCCCTACCCCACCAGCCTCCTTGGATGTGCACGCCTTGTCCCAGGCTAGAAGAGGGAATTTTTTTTGATCCCCTATTCCACTCCAAAATAACTTCCTAAAAATTTGAATAAGGAATTCTTCCACTACTTTGGGTATCCTTAAACATGACATCACATACACCGATATGGCTAACAAAACTAATTTGACCATTAATAGTCTTCCTGCCAACGACAGCCACTTGCCTTTCTAAGTTCCCAATTTATTCTTGTAGTTGTTTACCAAGTTCTCCAAATAGCACTTTTTGTTTATACCTACAAATAAGGGCATCCCAAGAAATGCCCTAGTAGTGTTGCCACTTTTAGATTCAATATTTTGGCTAAGTCCTTTTGCAGGCTTGGTTGAGTATTGAGAAAAAAGACCTCTGACTTTCCCCAGTTGATGCTTTGCCCAAATGCACTGCAGTAGTCATCTAAAAATCTTTTAATCACTCTTGCTTCCCTTTTGCTGGCCTCTCCCATCAGAACTATGTCATCTGCAAATTGTAGATGTGTTGTGGGTTCCATGACATTGGCCACATGAACTCCTATCCATTTCCTTTCTCGTCTTAGTCTTTGTCGCCCTCTCCCCTGCACCTCTGCCATAATTATGAACAAGAATGGGGAGAGGGGATCACCTTGTCTTAACCCTCTTGTGGAGGGGAAGAAACCATGTGCAGACCCATTCACTAGTACCAAGAATTTAGCTGTGGAGATGCAAATTTTAACCCAATTGATCAAATTCTCTTCAAATCCAAATTTCCTCAACACCTCCAGGAGGAATTGTCTATCTACCATGTTGTAGGCTTTGGGGATGTCCAATTTCAGCACCATGCAAGTGTCTTTATTCTTTCTAGTTGAGTGAATGGTTTCATGAGCAATGATTATTCCTTTTGCTATTGACCTTCCTGGGGCAAAGCCACTCTATTCCTCTGATATGACTTCATTTATAACTTCCTTGAGTCTGTTTGCTATTATTTTTATGACCACTTTGTACACTATATTGCATATGGCGATTGGTCTAAAATTGCTCATTGTCTGTGGGTATTTTTTATTGGGAATTAAAGCCAGAAATGTGTGATTAACTACCCCTAGCATTGTCATTTTTCTTCTTGATTCCTCCACTACTACCCATAGATCTTTTCCAACTACATCCTAGAACTTTTGAAAGAAGCCTGCTGGGAAACCATCTAGGCCTAGGGCCTTGTCTAGATTCATCTGAAAGACTACTTCCCTGACTTCCTCCAAGGAAATCTTTTGATGCAGGTGCCTGTTGTGTTCTTTTATAATTAAGGGTATTGAACTTAGCAGATTATCCCTTGCAACCTTGTTTTCCTAGCTTTCTTTGTTCATAATCTCTTTAAAGAATCTGACAGCCTCTGTATTCACCTCCTCAATAGATTGTGTTGCTTCCCCATTGGATTTCTTAATTTATGTAATCTTGTTCCTACTTCGATTGGAAATTGTTGTTTTGTGGAAGTGTGTCTTATTCCATTCTTTGAGCTTGTTCTTGATATATCCTAGCTTTTTGTTTATCTTGAATAGTTTTGATTTATCTCCAAACCTGATCTTATTCCACCAACTCTCAATTAGGTCCGACAGGTGTTCATCTTTCAACCACATATTTTCAAATTTGAAAGGGATTCCTTTAGGGGGTCCTCCTGTCCAAATGTCAATAAGACATGAAAATCATTTGACCCTATAAAGGGTAGGATTTGGGCTTCCTACAAGGCTACTGCTTCTCCCTAGTCTCCCCAGAGCAAGAATTTGTCCAATCTTTCTTCTATGTTGGTGAAATATTTCCTTCTATTAGACCATGTAAATGTTCCATTTTTGGTCTACAAATCCTTTAGTTGATTTTTGTCTACAAATTCCTGGAAATCTCTCTGAATGGATGTTGTTCTTCCCAGGCCTCCTTGTTTCTCCTCATTATTTAAGGTTGCATTAAAATCTCCTGCTAGTATTCCTTTCTCATCTCTCCTTTTTTTCTAATTCACTTGATATTTTGTCCCATACTTGTCTTTTTTCCATTGTGGCTATTGGCCCATATACATTGATGTTGAAGAAGTTTTCATGTTTTTTTTAGATCTTTGAACTTTATCAACTGCCAATTGTCTTCTTCTTTCTCCATTTCCCCATCTACTATTAGAGGGTTCCAAAGTACTCCTAGGCCACCAAACACTCCTGCAGCTTCCTTGAATTGGATTTTCCACTGTCTCCAATTGCTCGGTCTCCTCTTTCCTTCCTCTTTGCTCCATTTCGATTCTTGGATTAACACCATGTCTCCCTTTGATTGGTCAATTTGGCACTTGACCATGCGCCATTTGTTAGGGGAATTAATGCCCCTAACATTCCACATTATGATCCTCATTCTACCTTGGGAAGGAGGCTATCCTTCCCAACAACTAGTTTTTTCTATCCAGAGGCATTGCCTGCAATTATCAACTTGGCTTTGTTTGTTTTCCTACCCCTTTTGGATTTCTTCTTTATGTTTGGTACATTTATCTTTGATTTTGATTATTCAAGCTACCTCTCCTCAAGCAACTCTCCTCCTCTACCTCTTCCCAGGGTTCACCTTCTCCATTTGAGAATTGATCACTCTCCTCTTCTTTAGACTGCAAAAAGTTACCTTCTTCCTCCTATAGATCTTCTTCATTTTTTGCTTTGGTGTTTTGTATATCCTTTCTAGACTCCTCTTTTTCTTCCAGGGGTTCCAATTCTACCCTTTCTACTTCCTTAGTCAATTCCCAAAGTTGGGCATTGATGTCCTTTTGGAGTTCATGTGCATCATCCAGAAGAGCGTTGAGGGATTTTTTTGCCTGAGAGTTTCCCATCCCCTGCTTTTCCTTTGTTGGGAAGGAAGGTTTGCTACAATCTTGAGAGACTTCTCTGGGTATCATTCTTTCAGGATCAATTCTCCCATCCTTGGTGTATCTTTTGTGGTTCGGGTTTCCTCTCCTTGAGATCTTCCATCCCCTAATTCTTCTAGATCTTTTACATTTGCATTGGTCTCCTTTCCCCTGGATGAAGCGCCTTCCTAGAATGATTCTCTGAAGAGGCAATTTTTGGGTTCTAATCCTTCCTGTGTGAGTAAAATATGAGAATCAGAATAATCAATTCAAAACACACAATTGATGCAACGTGTTATATTAAGGAAATCAAATTTAACAAAACAAATGATAAAGCCATTCCTCAAAGCCATTCCATCATCCTCTATTCTTAAGGATCCTATATTAGTGCTCTCAGATTTTAGGTATGCACTAGACTACTGGGATGACAACCTAAGAAATGAGAAGCCATTAAACTAAAATGCAGGAAAATATACCTACATCTACATGATTGATGAATTTGATGGATGATATGTTAAATGATGTGTTGAATGATATGATGTTGTATACATAATGATGCTAAATGATGTAATGATAAAATGATAAGCTAATGGATATGCTACGGAAATGTTGTAATGATAATGCAACAATTAAGTTCCTAGAAATGAAATTTCCATTATAACACTACTTGAAATCAAATGCTAAATTCTAAGCTAAAGTGCCAATGCTAAGCTTTCTAATGCTGAAAGTATTTTTGTAGAGTAGATTTATGCTATGTTCTCTATATGAAAATATGTAAATGAGCCTCTATTTATAGATTTTACTAAGGCATCGAGTGATGTGGCAGTAATGGATGATCAAGATTCATGTCCATTTAGAAATTAGAAATAATCAATTTCATGTGACACATGGTGAGGTGTAAGATGAGGTGGAAGGAAGTTAGAAAATATGGAGAAATGTGACTAAATTCCAATTTTAAAAGTCAAATTTATTTGGAGGGAATTAATCAAATAAAAAAAATTAGTTAAATTTTTTTATTTAATTAAATCATGAATAAAGTGGTTTAGATAGGAAGAATTAAGAAATACAAACTATATAAATAAACTTTGCAATTTATTTATAAGTAGAGGGAATAAAGATTTTATTAATTAAATAACTAGTATTTAATTAATTTTCTCCATACCAATTTTGGATGTATACATTTTCCCCTCTTTGAAGTGATGTGTTTACACATTGCTTCAAAGAAAAATTTGTCAGTGCTAATAAAATTTTGATAATGCCCCAGACGGTGACTTTCAGGAGATAACGAATGTATGCCCCATTGGGAGATAAATCAGGGAATTTTTGATGTTTTAAAGATTTTTGAAATTTTTGATGATTTTTGATGATGTTGATGGTAATGTTATGATTTGATTATATTCCAATGATTTATCTCTTGACATTGAAGAAATTAGCTCCCATTTGATTAATTGATCCTTGAAAATTTTAAATATCCCATTATAATTACCCCTTCTAATAGGCAAAAAGTGAAAAAGAAACTCATTTGTGCACTTTTGATTTTGAAATTTTGGAGTGAGAGAGCAACTTTGAGCATTTCAGCAAAGATGGTGATCCCCTGCGAGGCTCATTGGTTTGAGCATGTGCGGCAACATAATCGGCCAACAACATACAAATCTCCGATACAAATTTCTAAAACTTTTTTTGTGAATTTTTGAATTGTTTTTCCATGTTTTTAATTTTGAAATGTTATGTTGTACGTGTTTTAGCACATTATCCATCTGTTTTAGTGCATAGGATAGGTCTTTTAGCACATATATTTAGCGATTTAGTGCATCCTAGGTCCGATGTAGCACATCGATGGTCTGTTATAGTGCATCTGCATTTTAATGCATAGAATGATAGTTTTAGAGCATGAGAGTAGTTTGGTAGTGCATCAAATGTAGTGGTGCATAAGTTAGGTCTTTTAGCGCATCTTCCAAAATAAGTGGTGCATAGAATTTTATAGCGCATTGATGTGATTCTTTAGCGCATTGAGGTCATTCTCTAGTGCATTGAGTTAAATGGTGCATTGACAGACTGTATTGGCGCATAGAGAGAATGTAGTGGTGCATTAAATGAAATGGCACATTGAAACCCTGTAATAGCACATTGAGGACATAATTGAAGTTTTTTGTTTTTCTCCTTGATTTGGATGATGTTTAATTGTGTCAACCAATGATTTGTTGTTGTTGATAGATTAGATGATTTATTGATCTCGTGATAGGTGAGATTCAATAATGATGATGTTGTTTTGACCTCATGATAGGCAAGGATCAAAAGTAGATGTTTGCAAGATTTGATGAAAATCTCACTTGAGCTGATAGGATAATTGATTGCTTGATGTTGATTGTTTTGTTGATTTGATTGATTGATTGATTTATATGTTGATTGCGATGTGTTATAATGATAGGAGAGTGATTTAGGGAATCTTTAGTCACGAGACCGCTTTCCACGGACTTGGGAGTTGATAGAGATATTATTGAGAGATGTGGATTATCTTCATTGATTGATATGCCCCAGATTAGGATTAATCGGGGATTGCTGACCGCACTAGCAAAGAGGTGGCATAGTGACCACAACACCTTTCATCTGGCCACTGGAGAGATGATTGTGACGCTAGAGGATGTCTGTAGGATCTTGTAGATTCTTGTGATGGGTGACATTGTTGTATATGATCAGGCCAAGCAGGGTGGCACACATGCTTTACACTGGATATTTCATGATGATCAGATTAGTGGGTATGAGATGCCTTGTTAGGAGATGTTTGATAGTTATGCCCCTTTACCTTCCATGCTTGCGGGTTTTGTTAGTGGTTTTTTATGTCCCAACAAGAGGTCAAAGGGATTTTCTGTCGGTTGGGGTTGGACTCTAGAGTAGATTATTCTGTATGGGACCCAATACGCCTAAGGTTCATGCATGCTTGCACAATTATATCATGATTTACATTAGGTAATGTATCTTGGAGGTGCCAGTCTATTTGCAGGGGTGACATTGTTAAAGACGTGGGCCTGGGAGCATATAGTGGTGACACGTCCAGTGATAGACAAGTATCAGCCGATTGGGAGACCCTATGTCTATGGTTATACCAGCCTAGTTGTCTAGTATAAGCTAGAAAAATTGGAGTATTAGAGATGTGTACTAGATGAACTATATTCTGTGACATGGCGGTCGTATGTGGATTGTGAGAAGTGGGTTGAGGATCACCTAAAGATGCCTTATGTTTGCACCACCAGATATCTCATTGGACGAACATGTTTCATTATTGAGATATTTCTACTGATGAGGGTACTTAGACAATATGACAGAGTGTAGGGGATTCCATAGGGATTGTCTACATATGCACGAAGATAGCAGGATGCCACAGAGTAGGGACCTACCTTATCCTACGATGCTGCTTGTGATGAGTACCATAGATTACAACCAGTGATTTGGGACTATCATTCGAAGATTGTGGAGGGATATATGACAGAGGAGTACTCATAGTACTTTTGTGGACATCTGTTTCCCAGGATCTTGAGGCTTGATGAGCTAGTGCCGACATTGGAGGATGATGAGGACAAAGCACCCAAATGGAGGAGAGACAGAGGTGGTGGGGATGAGGAGGAGCGAGATGGTGGAGACAGAAATAGGGATGGTGTTGGGGGAGATGAGGAGGTGGTTCCCATCCAGGACTAGATATCAAATTGCCTTAGAAGAGGTGATCCTTAGTAGCTGCGACACAGTAGCACGTGCAGACACGATTGCCTTTGCAGTAGAAATAGGCATAGATTGCAAATCTATAGGCTCAGGTCAAGACACTTTAGGGCTAGTTGACATAGATTTAGGGAAAATTGTAGTCACAGGCATAGGTGCATGCGCAAACATAGGAACAACTCTCACAGGCACAGGCGTAGCTCTCACAGGCACAAGTGTAGCTCTCACAGGAATAGGGACATATTACTGCCTTGATAGTAGAGAGGGATAGGTTGAGACTACAGGTAGATCAGGCGAAGGGTGTAGTAGAGAGATTGCAGAGGGCTATGAAGGGCAATGGGACAACAAATAATTTTTGAGAGGTGTGATTCTTTGCCAAGGAGGCAGAGTTTTATCAAATTAAATATCATGAGGTTTTTCCACTAGAGTGTTGCGAGAGCAACTCGCAGTCTGCCAGTCGCACCTAGATGAGGACTACTAGTAGGGGTGTGATGCAACCAATTCTATGAGATCTAGGCATAGGTCAATCAGGTGGAGGAGGCACAGGTCCCAAGATACCGACACCATCTGGGGGGAGGACTACATAGCTCTGACGCATGATGTTTGTTGTGTTTTGGACATGTATACATAGATACTGATGATTCATTGCCATTTTTGATGATGTATCTCTTCATATTTGGATATCCCTATACACTTGACATTATTTTGAGATATATATGATATGCAACAATGATGATGGTTGATCTATATGCTTATGTGTGTTGATCACAATGAATGCATTTGATTTCTTATTATGTATGCTATGTGATGTTCTATATGATGATGATATGATAGGTTATGGATGCAACATGAGTTATGATTCTATGATGCTTTTATGAATGATGTCTATATGCCATATGTGATGAATCTTATTGTGTGAATGAAATGTTATGCATGCTATATTTTTGTACTTTTCTGATGCAAATGTATGATGTAATATATGAAATGTTAATGCATAAATGGATGGATAGATGGAAATGATTAAATGATAATGCATAATTATACGTGTTTCCATGGATGATGCTTTATTATGATGTATGAGATGTATTGTACTCTATGTTTTTGTATTTTTTTGATGCAAATGTATGAACACATGTATGAAATGGATTATGAGAATGTTTCTTTTTGGATTTTTGTAATGCACATGTATGACTAAATGTATAGATGGATGGAACTGATATGGTAAATGTTCTTTTTTTTGGATTTTCATGATGCAAATATATGACCTAATGGAAAATGAATGCTAGAAAATGATATGGTAATGCTTTGTTTTTGGACTTTCACGAATCAAATATATGACCTAATGACTAGATGGATTATGAAATGACATGATAATGCGTGAATAACGTCCTAATGCTTATGCAACTAATCCTTTTGTTAATTTCAAATGTACTCAATTCGTTAATGATAGAGATAACATCACTCGTAAAATTGTACCAGCCTTGGAGAATCTATAAATATAGTTGCAAAACTAGTATGAATGCAGCCTAAACATGCAAACCTAATATTGCAATGTTGTCATTCCAGTAATCAATTTATTGTGCTTGGTATCATCATTGATCTTTTGAAATGTTGAAAGTAAGTACAAACATCAATGGTATAATTAGACCATGATGACTTGAGTACTTCTTTCATGATGTTTGATAGTGCAAGTTAACACAAGCATCTAGGTATAATTGGACCAAGATGACCTGAGCATTTCTTGCATAAACAAACAAGATTTAATCCTTTTCCTATGTGAATCTAAAATGTCATCAGTGATACTTTGTAGAGCACGTCCCATGATGATTCACATAGTAATAATGATCAACTCACAAACAACATACAAAGAAAAATATCATTTTCAATCATAGCTTCTCTAGTTCTTGGCATCCTTGAGTTGCTCCAGAGAAATGATAACAACAATCATGATGCAAATAATTTGAACATTCATGTCAAAGTGATAAAACCTTGATTCAAAGGATGGCCACCAAATGATATTTACTTTGATTTATCTTGTTGTTGTTGGTTCAGATGGTTGGTTTTTGTGATTACGATTGATGTTCAATGTTGTAGCTCGCTTGATCGTTGTGTTTTTTTATCATGTTATCGTACTACTATTTTTCTGTCATTTTAAGCTCAAAGATAGATTGTCCCCAGTGAGTTCTAAAGGAGCACAAAGAATACTGAAAGTTGAACACCTGTTACAAGGGAGATGCAGAACAAAGATGCTCAAAACATGGAGCTCAATATTGCCAAAATGTAAAAAGAGTTAATTTACAAAGAAAGATATTACAACCTTATATAGGTAAAAACCCTAAAAAAGGAAACCCTAGGCTTGCACATAATAATTAATAAAATAATTAATTATTATGCACCTAAAGTTAGCTTAAGTGAACAAGAGATAAAAGGTAACTTAATTAATTAACCAGATATAGTTTAATTAATCAAGTAAAACCAATTACTCTAACACCCCCCCTTAAGCTAGACTTAGGGAGAAGCTAAAACCTAGAAGAAGCTACTGAAAGCAAAAAACAATGGGTCCCAACAACAAGGCTAGATTAGGTACCCAAGTACAAGGAAATCTCTATGAAATGAAGAAAAAGGAGAAAACTCAATGGGAAAAACTCCTCTCCAAAAAGAGAGAGAAGAACATGCTGAAAGAAACATGAAGGAAGGAAGGCCTCATGAAGACCTCCCAAGGACAACTTCCTTCACCCCAAGCATAGAGTGCAACTGAATATAGCGCGGTGAGGCAAAAGGCTTCATGAAGATGTCAGCAACCTACTTGGCAGTGGGAATATACTCCAAGATGAGAGAACCATCTTGAATCAATTGTCTGATGAAATGCATATGAAGCTCAATGTGCTTCATTCGCTGATGCTCCACCAGGTTGCGAGAAATGTGTATAGCACTCTGATTGTCACACCAAAGAATAGTGGGACTATCAGGAGGAAAACCAAACTCAGTCATCAACTGTCGAAGCCATGAGATCTCCTGACTAGCGAGCACAGCAGCTCGGTACTCAACCTCTGTAGATGATAATGCATGAGCAGTCTGCTTCTTGCAAGACCATGTGATAGGACCAGAGCCAAGACAAAAAACAAAGCTAGAAGTAGACTTCCGATCATTGACATCACCAGCCCAATCTAAGTTAGTATAGCCAACAATGTGAGGATCCCCTGATGTGTAGTGAATGCCATAAGAAAGGGTGCCCTGAATGTACCTCAAAATACATTTGGTAGCTTGCCAGTGACTCTCATGAGGATCATGGGAGAAGCGAGAGACAAGGCCAACTGCAAAGGAAAGATCAGGATGAGCGCGAGTCAGGTACAACAAACTACCAACCAACTGCCTATAAAGTGTAGAATCTACGGAAGGACTGGGGCAAGTAGGAGTCAAAACAACCCCTGACTGAAAAGGTGTGGGGGCAGGCTTGCAATCAAGCATGCCAAAGTGCTGAAGCATATCAAGAGCATACTTCTGCTGGTAAATGGAGATCCCATCAAAAGACTGAATCACCTAAAGACCAAGAAAATAGTGCAAAAGGCTGAGATCTGTCATCTCAAACTGCTCCATCAAAGCTCGCTGAGCATGCTGAATCATAGAGGATGAGCTACCTGTGATGAGGAGATCATCAACATATAACAAAAGAATTGTTGGTATGTGGCGACTGATCATGCTATATTGTATAGCCCATGGTATACTGTACACCCTGGCCCCCGAGAAAAAAAATTTTGCCATTTTTTTTCGCGTCGTCAGTGAAAAAGGAAAAATCTCTGAAAAAGAAAGAAAACCAACTTTGTAAAACCCTAATTCTGGAAGCTTCTGAAAGCTTGTTAAAAGGGGTTGGGATGGGGGTTACAGTATGAGGAAAAACGTGATTATTCGCAAGATTGTAATAGTTTTTCACTGGATAATAAAAGTATTGGATGGCTGCGGTTTGGTGGATGTAGCCCAAATTGGGTGAACCACGTTAAATTCTCTGTGTTATGATTTATTCTGTGTGTGTTTTAGTTTCTCTGTTTATTATTTAAATCTACGTTTAATTGTTAGATATCTGCCATCTCTAACCCTAACAAGAATCAGGATCTCACCCTCAAGATTCTGAATATAGACTATAGAATTAGAATGACAGTGTGTGAAACCAGTGGAGAGCAAAAAAGAGTCCATCTTCTCATACCAAGCCCGAGGGGCCTGTTTGAGACCATATCATGAACGCCGAAGTTTGAAAACCAAAGAAGCATCCTGAACAAATCCCTAAGGCTGCTCCATATAGATCTCCTCTTGTAGGTCACCATGCAAGAATGCACTCTTCACATCCATCTAATAAATGGACTAGACCCTAGAAGCTGCAAGTGATGGTACAAAGCAAATAGAATTCATCTTGGTGATAGGGGCAAATGTCTCAGAGTAATCAATACCCTCAACCTGTGAGAAACCCTTCACAACAAGATGTGCTTTGTACTTATCAATAGAACCATTAGCAACATACTTGGTGCGATACAACCATCTACACTGAACCATCTTTCTGCCCTTAGGAAGAGGACAGAGATCCCAAGTACTATTCCTCATCAAAGAAGAATACTCCTCCTCCATAGCACTATCCCACTCAGGGTGACCTGTTGCTGCAGAAAACTTCTAAGGATCCTTTGAAAGAGCATGACTCAAAAGACTAGAACCCGCAATATGAGAATGGGTGTGATGAGTGTCTGAAGGATCACCTGCCATAGATCCTGCTGCCTCAACAGTAAAGCGAGCCCATTTGGGCATCTGAGGTGGAGCAAGTGGAGGTGGAGATGGGGGATCATCAACATCCTCATCAGAATCATCATCGACATAATCTTGAAGAGCTGCAGTGTGAGGAGTAGGTAGTGAAGGAGACACTGGAGATAGGGTATCCACTATGGGAAGGCGCTCATCAAACTGGACATCCCGTCAAAATAGGACCTCTCTGGAATCAAGATCAAACAACCTATATGCCTTAACATCCTCACAGTAGCCAAAAAAAATGAGGGGTCGACTCTTCCACTCCATGGCTCTCCTCTGAGCATTAGGAATAAAGGCCCATGCCTCACTACCAAATACTCGAAATGATGAAACATAAGGCTTGTTATGAGACCAAGCCTCCTCAGGAGTCATATGTCGAATCACCTTGTTGGGCATCCGATTTTGAATATAATTGGCATAATTAACTGCCTCAGCCCAAAAAGATGGATCCATGGACCTGGACTGAATCATACAATTTTCCATCTCCTGTAAAGTCCTGTTCTTTCTCTTAGCAACACCATTTTGCTGAGGGGTGTAGGGAACAATAAACTGATGCTACAAACCATGCTCAGTGCAAAAATCTCTGAAAGCCTAATTCACATACTCCCCCCCAATTATTTGTACGTATCCGCTGAATAGAAAGGCCAGACTGCTTCTCTACAAATGTCTTGAAGATTTGAAAGGAATCAAAGACATCATACTTGTACTTAAGAAAGTACACCCATGTGCATCTGGAGAAGTCATCAATGAATGTGAGTACATACTTGGCCTTAGAAAAAGGAGTGGGAAATGACATGAGGTCACTATGAATCAACTCCAAGGGTGCCAAAGCACGAGTGGCGCTTCCCTTCAGAAAGGGATCCCTGTGATGCTTTCCAAGCACACAACCATGACAAACATTTTCGGTGCAGGAAATCAGGGGAAGACCAAGAACAAGTGCCTAAGTACTCATCTGTTGAAGATATCTATAATTCACATGGCCCAAACGCTCATGCCAAAGCTTACTCACAGAACTTGCATGTGTTATAAGAGATGAACCTATACCCGCAGAAGGCTCAAATCCATCAAATCTGTAAAGATGAGATGCAATATCAACATACCCAGTAGCCACAATCAAATCAGAGTCATGGAGGTCCCGAATAACCACATGATGTGGTGAGAACTCAGCTGTCTTACCAGAGCCAGAATGGAAAATCTGATAAATGGACAAGAGGTTGGTTGAGATGTCAGGAACAACCAGAACATCCTATAGAGTACCCTCATCCAAAGTGACAGAACTTGAACCCAAGATAGAAAGCTGTGTAGAGTCACCCACTGCAATCTGTGAAGTATGACAAGAGGCAAGAGAAGTGACCAACTGCTGAGTGTGAGTCATATGGTGAGAAGCACCAAAATCTAGAATCCAAGTGGACCCATAGGTCGATGCACGAGCAGTGAGAGCATGACCTTTCCCTATGGAAGGAGAAGATGACTGAGGTGTGGAGATGTGATGCTGCTGCAGGGCTTCCTCTAAAGCCTCTAAGCATTTCCAACACCTAGAAACTGGATGTCCTTCCTTTCCACAGAAGGTGCAAGTGTCTCTTGATTTCTTCTTAGTCTTGGAGGAAGACTCACCAGACTTTGAAGATTTCCCCTGTTTCGGATTAAGTGGTGGTTTGGAGTCAGACTTAGGAGGTGGTTTGGAGGAATGCTCACTGCCTACAAAATCTTTCTTGGGCTTCAGTTTCTACTTTGGTTTCTCCTTAGATGACTGAGCAACCAATGCTTTGTTCTTTGATCCTGAGAGCATATCAATCTGAGAAAGGTGTGGCTGCTCATGAGACAAACGCTCACAAAACACATCAAAGGTAGGCATGGTAAAACGAGTACCCAGTCCATCCATGGTGGAATATAATGAAGAAGAAAACATCTGAAATAGACCATGAATCTTCGAAAGGATCAAGTAAATGCACTCTGTGTCTGACTTATTCTTGCCACAACCCTGTAAAATAGAGCAGATGGTTTTGAACTTTGTCAAAAAATCCTCAATAGTGGGAAATGATTCAGGTAATAATGAAGTTAGCTCTACCTCAATTTGTAATGCGTGAAAATCATTAATGGTCCCAAAAAGTGTCTTAAACTTCAACCAAATAGCGTGAGGAGTGAGCAAAGCATCAAGGTGAAATAGAAGGCTGTCTGAAACATGCAAAGATAGTAAACCCATAGCTTCATCCATCTTGTTCCTGTGCTGAAGAATCTCAAAAAGACGCTGCAACTAAGGTTGAACCTCATCTAGACAAGACCACAACCCTCGTGACTTGAGAAGCCTCGTCATGCGAGACTTCCAAGTGTGATAGTTGTGTGATGTGAGTAACTCAACGGAGAGTCTACCATAAAACCCTGCACTTGTACCTATAACTGTACCTATACTTACTGGTGTTTTTTATTATTATGTGATCTTTCATAATAGACAAAAGATGCAAAAGGGTTTGATTATTTTGAGAGTTTTTGGTGTTTTGGATTTTTGATATAAATGACAGAAAGTGAGAAAAAACACCCCCCCACAAAAGAGAAACCCAAACCCTAGTACAAACAAAGAAAGAGGAAGCAATGCATTACAAAAAAGATTCAAACAAATTCTCATGTACCTGAATAAAATTTTGAGAACAAGGATCACATAGTGGAATGGAGCAGGCTGAGAGCTTTCCAATGCCTTTTTTTTTTTGAAAAACAGAGTCTGTTTGCACCTTTTATGTCCCCGGAAGTGCAGAAAGAAGACCCCACTTTGACTGAAAAAATATAGTCAAATAAAAAATTTGGTGAAAAATACTAGCACCATGATGTCTGGCACAAAATTATCTTTCCAACGGTATCTCGTTTGAAAAAAACGGAGACTGTATGCCCATTGTATACCCAATTTCGTGAAGCCTCCTAAAAAAGAACAATTCGGCCTCCTTTAAGCCCTAGGGGCTAAAAAAAATATGCCCTTGGTCTGCTGAGCGACCAGGGGGCGGGTAGCAGGTCCAGCGAGCAGGGAGCTCGGTGAGCCGGGTGAGCTCAGGCGAGCTCGGCGAGCTGGGCCGGGCTTGACGAGGGCGGCGGAGCTCGGGCGTCGGCCGGGAGCTTGACAACGGCGGAGCTCGGGCGATGGCCAGGAGCTTAGCAATGACAGCAGTAGGACTCGGCAGTGGTGGTAGAATCCTCGATGAGGTAGCAAAGAACACTCTAGGGAAGGAGCAAACAATGCGATGACGAAGGAAGAAAAAGCTCCAAAGTGGTGGGGGCAGTGAGGGCCACAACAAATTTAAAAAAATGGCAGCGCTTGGCCAGGAAAACACAGCCCGAGCTGGTGATGAGAGCTTGATGAGCTCAAAGCGATAGCGGCAGCTCCTTTGTGCCATAAACACCAGAGGCGGGTGGAGCATGTAGGACGGTGCCGGCGGAGGAAACAAACCCTATGGTGGCAACAGAGTGGCGGTCGAGGAAAGAGCAATAGCGGCAGCGGCGAGTGAAACCAAGGGTGCAGTCGGAAAAAACTAGGCAGGTCGGCGAAACGGCCAGAAAAACAGGTAGGTCGGTGGCGGCTGGAAAAATAGGGCACCAAAAACTAGATGAGTATTGCTACCTACAGTACTTGCAGGTCTGGCGGTATCGTGCGGACTGTGGGTGCAAACCCAAAAAAAATTCAATTTTTTTTTTTGAACCTTCAGATATCCTACCGGTTTTTTTAAAAACAAACCTTCTAATGCAAACTCAAACACTTAACAAGGAGCTTCAAACTTTGCCTGATCCTCCCCGCATGAAGGGAGCATGAATACCAAAGCCAAATATTCCGTTATAAGGAGATGCAATTAAAGATGCTCAAACATGGAGTCAATATGATACAAAATAAAAAGAGTTACCTGCTAAAGATATTACAACCTTATATAGGTAAAAAACCTAAAAAAGGAAACCCTAGGCTTGCACATAATAATTAATAAAATAATTAATTATTATGCACCTAAAGTTAGCTTAAGTGAACAAGAGATAAAAGGTAACTTAATTAATTAACCATATATAGTTTAATTAATCAAGTAAAACCAATTACTCTAACAAGTTCAAGATTTTTACCCCAGTGGAAACAAGCCAATTTATTATGGATATGTACAATGATCGCCAAGCCAAGGTGAGACACAACCATGGTGCTCGAGTATGTACATGAGGCTCAAATGATAGACGTGGATAGTGATAGTAAAGAGCCAATGGTCGACACATGTTCCAATAGAGGAAGAAGTTGTCCCATCACAAATAGTGCCTATTGCCAGGTTTTCACTACTTGCTTTTATTGCACTTTTTTTAGATTTTCAGATTTTTTTTATTTTTTGACTTTTTCACCTTTTTTTGTATTTTTCTTTGATTTTCGAAGTTAATGCCAAAGATAATTTCTTTGTTGTTTGCCAAGTTTTCATTAGGACGACCATTTTTTTAGGATATTTTCTAATTTTTTTTGGATTTCTTCAAGACCTTTTCTAATTTTTTTTGGATTTCTTAAGGACTTTTTCTAATTTTTTGGATTTCTTTAGGACTTTTTCTAATTTTTTTGGATTTTTTCAGGATTTTTTTTTACTTTTTTGGATTACTTCAGGACTTTTATGGTGCATTAGATGAATCATGTGTAGAATTTATTGAGATGGAGGTTGTTCATAGGCTCCTCAAATAGGTTTCCTTTTGGCATGGATAGCTGGTATGCTCCTAATCCATAGACTGACACAATGACAAAGGGACCCAACCAATTTGGTTCAAACTTTCCTTTCTTCTCCCTATC
>VDFB02034902.1:0-25295 GCA_007258455.2 Sequoia sempervirens
TAGTAAGTACCTCAGAATCTGATGAAACTTTGCTGGGAGCGTGCTGGAAACATGCTGACAACAATGTTAGCCTCAATTTTCAATTTATTGACTTTATTCGACCTTGGACTGACCAGAAACGATGAAACCCTAATTTTCAGACTTGGTCAGTTTCACACTTAATCTTGCTGACGGGCGCAACCCTAGAAGGATAGACAGAACGAGAGAGAGACAACAGCAAAAACAAACCAACACGAAACCAAAAGCAAAGCCAAAATTAGGGGGTCCCCATTTGCAATGGGGCGATGTGTGAAAAACGTCACAACATTAGCCCCAACCCGAATAAATGTTCCTGAACATTTCAAAGACAAAACCCATTCCATACTCAGAACCTTTGGATAATTCCTTCCAAGCTATCAATTGACTGGGGGACATACTTAAAAGGGAAGAAGAATCCTAAATTGGATCAAGGCACCTCATCTTTTGATTACAAGTGTGTGCATATGCATTTGTTCCAGCTCAAAAGACCACTGAAGTTCCCAGAATCCGTCCCAGCAAGTTAAATAAATATCTGAACTTCAAAAGCATCCTGGACATTGCCTCGCTGCCAGTCAGGCGTCCATAGCCCCGATGAGGTTATCGCTACAATTCTCACGAATATTGCTCCACTGCCAGCCGGGCGTCCATAGCCCCGGTGGAGTTACTCGTATGTTCCCAAAACCAATATTTCATAATATTTTTCTTTCACTTTTCATTGTTTATTTTCTTTTCAGATATTTCTTTTAAGCACGTTTTCTCTTCTCTTTTCTTTTGATTTCTCCGTCAATTCCTCAATTGGCTGGCAGGCAATGAAGCATCCAATGGGTTTGAGAATTGTAGTGGCGCTGAAGCAAGACGTAAAATTTTCACTTGCCAAGACCTTTCCCAAGAAACCAAAATGACTCAGAGCAATTAATTATGTGAGTAAAATATAGCAATCGTGAGACTTGGTGTCAAGACACAATAGATGATTCCCTTCCGAGTCAAGTATAAATCCTAACCAAATGATAAGACTTGAAAGAACAACCTCGGATTCTAAAGCACTTCCTGAATAATTATCTAAGAAATGGACCAACATTGTGTTGGGCCTTGGCGAACGCAACACCCCCTTCACAAATGGGATCCCCTTTTATTGAAAGCAACAACTAAACTATGAAAGCAAGACAACTAATCTAAAATAAATAAAATTTTTAAGCGAACAACAATCAAAAGACCTAAGTACATACAACTCCTAGCATGATTTCTCAGGGTGTTCAGCAGCGACAGAACAACGGTGATAGTGCGGAGCCTAGCAAATTTGTCCTTAAACTCAGAAAAGTAATCTTTCACAATACGAATCTCAAACTCAAGCAAAACTTCAGGAAAGATTAGTAACTGGGGCAACTCATCCGGACCATGATTAATCCATAAACAAGTTGTTTTTCCTAAATCTCCATAATCAAAATGATATTCTTTGTAATCAACAGTGGGGAAAGATACAACCTGGGGGTCTTCATTTGCTGGCATGCATTCTTGCCTGTCGTCCATTGCTTCATCAGGAGGTCAAAGTTGATGGTGGACCATACCACTTGCATCTAAAATGTGGAGATGATCTAAACTGGGAGGAGTGGGGCGGGAAATCAATTCGAAAGAGCACTTGGAAACTTGGATTACTTCATGCGCTGGCTCCTTTTGAATCTCTAGCAATGGATCAAGCCCCAACCCGAATTGCTCTTCACTTTCCATCTCTTTATCAAGCAGTATTTCATTTGTTTCAATTTCATCAAGCAACTCCTCCATGACTGTGAATAATGGATCAAGTGCTGATGCGAAGTGCCTTTCATATTTTGCCTCCATCTTGTCAAACACATCACCTTGCCTTAAACTGCTTACCATTTCTTCCATCTTGTTCATGCATAACTGAACCTTTTCATCAAGGGGCGTCCCTTCTTGAAGTGTATTAGAATCACTTCCCTCTTCACGTTCTCCTCCTCGAGTGAATAAATCTTTCACATCATCTCTACTTTGAGCTAAGTCCTTTGTTCTTGGTTCTTGATGATCTTCAATAACTTGTAATCTTGTACATTCATTCACTTCTATATGCTGACAACTGCCTTGGGTGTTTCCTCTCGCTTGGATGTATCCCATCGCATCTTTGATCTTTGCTCCAATAACCTCTTGTTCTAGTGTGATGTAGGAACAATCTTCATCCGCTTGCCCCCTAAGCTCAATCACATCATCCTGTTGTGGCTCATTCTCCTTGTTGGTGGGTGATGTTGAAGTACATTCTTCATTTGGCACTAAAAATGTTTGTGTGGCATATTGAATCCATCCTTTATCTTTGAAGAGTCCATATGGTAGCACTGGTAATCCGAGGCGACTTCTGGCGAAGTTGATGGCTAGTTCACATGTTGTGCAAGTGAACTCTGGATGGGGTGCGTTGTGAATCCGACACCAACGAGGGAGCAAAACACCTTTCAAGCAAACATTGCCAAGTTCCAACTGACCTTGGATCCTAAGTATGAATCTTGCGAAAGCCTCATTCACAACTTCTGGAAGGCTATAATCATCAGGTTCTACATCCAATACTCCTGGCTTGGGAACATCCCAAAAGAAAATTTTTTCTTGGAGAACAAGCTCTATCCTTGAGAGGAATGTTAAGCAACTGATTTCTTTGTGCTGGGAGGTCTCATGAATTCGACATCTTCCTAGCAAAGCAAACTTGGACAAATTCTCGGGCCACAGTTGTGCATTCAATCTTTCATGAATTTGAGCAATATCTGCTAGACTGTCTTGAGAGCAAGAAATATGCCCATCCATTGAGAAATCTCCTTTTTGATTTTCCATTTTTCTGATTTTTTTGAATTTTTCAACTTTTCACTTTTTTTTGGATTTTTTGACATAAGAGAGATCTAACATATCTCTGATTTGGAACTTCAAAGCTCATATTGGTTCCTTCTAACCTTTGGAACAATTCGAAGCCAACCCTCCTTCTAGCGCCAATTCTGTTGATGTGTTTTTCGTGACCGCACCAACGCAGAATAAAGTTGCCAACGGCTTCCCTATTCTCTCTTGATCAAAAAATTCCGCACGCTAAGATTGCCAGAAAGATCGTGCGTTCAACTCCAAGGTTCTTTCAGTGCGAATAGGCTCAGTTTGGCTCGATGTGATTTGCTGGTATTTCAAGGGGACTTACGGAATTGTTCGGCAGCGGAGAAAGGAATTCAAGTGCTCGAAAGGTTTGTCTATGAAGCACGGTTTTCCTGAACTAACTTGAAAGTACTGAATTGAAATGGTGTAAGGTTTAGAGAGTCTAAATCTATTCTAAGGCGTGGGATATGGAGCTCAACTTCAGCAAACTTCAACCGAACTTCGCTTTGCCTCGCATCGGACAGCTTCTACGGAGTCGGTGCAATCTTCAAGGGAGATGACTAAAGATGTTCAAACCACCATTTGACATGAAGATACCATCACAACGACGCATACCACCATTCAAACTATGATTGAAGTTAGGCCCAAACGTTTCCAGTTGACCACGCAAGGCGAACTCACCATCAGCGAGCCCACTAGTGGTATGGATAGACGAAGCTTTGCTCAAATTGAAGATCACATTCCACAATTAACATCTACTTGCATGGAATGAAATTATACTACTTTGAACTATTTTACGCTACCATTTGAATCGGAAGGACGAAGAAACCTTGCTAGCTACTCACAACAAAGACAGTTTGCACTTCGTTTCAGCTCATTTAGAGGTAATTTGAAAGAGTTGTGAGTATTTCATTGATGTACAATTTGCTGGTTGACATTTTCAGTATGCTAGTTTTTGTTATCAGACTTCAATAAGCTCAGTTTTTGGCTTCAATTTCAGTCCTTGAGAGGTTTAAAACTTGAAAGATTCATCCTTCACATATTTGCATTGATTCTATCATTGTAACACTAGTAAATTGCATATTTCTTTACTTGTAAGGTTGTGAATTAGTAGTACTAATCCAACCATTGTTATTACTGCATTTACTTGTGAATTCTAATGCAAACACTATAACCGTTGGATGGTTTACCGCCAGTATGGAAAAAAAACTTGTTAATCTCTCTTTTGTACCCACTGAAAAGTGGTGAATTCCCACTCACGAGTGGCTGCTTGCCACAGCGGATGAATTAGTTTGTTTTGTAATCTCTTTCCCCCACTGATTTAGTGGAAGTGCAGAATTCTTTCATGGCTGGTTCACCACTTAGTTCCATTCAATTGTAATTTCATTTCAGTTATTGCTTAGTTTTCTCTGCCATATGACAACACCTCTCCTTCATTGGGATTGAGTGTGCATTCTTGGTGTTGAGATCTTTTAAATTTGGATTTTCAATTTGGAGCTAACCCTAATTCATTTGGCGTAATGTTGATTGTGTCGTGAAAATTCCAAGAAAAAATTAAGGGATATTTCACCCTTGTAGTGCTAGGTTGCCTCCATATGGACCAATTTAGGCTGATGACCATGTTAGAAAGTGCCTCACGAACCTTCACAAGTCGTCTTAAGACAATTGTGTTGGAGGCAAAATGGGTCTCAATAACCTATTTAAAAATCAAAATTAAAAAAAATAAAATTTACAAAAATTAAAATTAAAATTACAAAGTTTACTAAAGTAAAACATATTTAACTTGCCTTCAGTAGGTCCAATTTGGAGAATGTTTTGAAGATGCCTTGTGACATATGGTGGTTGGTGACGAACATTTTGATCTCTTTTGTCTCATCATACACTTGTTTGATTCAATCAATTTTGGTGCCAAATTTTTTTTAGCATAAGATTGAGGGAGACAACATAAGCTGTCCAAAAAAATGTGTGAATGCTCCTCAATCATCAACCCAATTGCTCTACAATTTTTGGCATTGTTTATCATAACTTGCCACAACATTTCGAGGGCCATTTCCTCAATGGTTTCCATGAGAATGTTAGCATTAAATGTTCTATCCTTCACCTCCCCTTCAAAATCCATTGCTTTAAAAAAAATTGCTTCTTTAGGGGGCACTACAATAATATTGATCAATGGTTGATTTCTTGCATCTTTCCTTCCATCGTAAACAATGGACACCCTTGGATCAGCCCATGAATCCCTTATGGGCTTCAATTGCTCTACAAACTTCACCCCTTTTTCCAATAAGGTGCTATGCACCTTTTCAAAACTCGAGCCCTTGTACCCTTTTAGAGTCTCATTAATTGCTTTCACCATTTGTTGCCAATATGGTGAGTGAACAACATTGAATGCTAATACATTTTCATGTAGACATCTTGCCATGTGTTGATCAGTGATCTCTCAAGGCTCGTTTTGAAATGCCATTTCCAATAGTCCCTTTGATCTCTTATGTGTAAAGGCCATGGGTTGTTCTTCGGGTATGGACAAAAATAGGTGGCTCTTCGTAGGTTGAAGATTAGAAGGCAGTGGAGGGGGCTTCATTCCGTGAGATTTGTTCTTTAACAAATGATGATTTGATTTACGACCTGCTACTTGATTTGCCTTTTCTTTCTTGTTAATATATGCCATGACTTGTGCTTTTGGAATGGGTACACCATTTTTCCTTGGGAAAGCTTTGATGCCTAGTCTATGGATGTGGCACAAATAGCCTTTCACTTAATTGTATGAGCTTGAATATATAACATCACACTCACTACAATTCCAAACATAACCCCCACCACTTGGAAGCTGCTGTACCATTTCAACATATTTCCAAAGGGGAGAGTTTGGGTTTGTTTTGAAGCGGGGTTGGCCCATGGAGTTGGAATCAAATGCCATTGTAATATTTATGACAACAAGTTCAATAAGCAACACATTTGAAGAATTGATATATATATAATGTAATTCATTTAAAAAAAAATAGCATGTGTTATAGATTCATAGAATAATGAAAACAAAACAAGAGAGTTTGGTCGTAAAAAACAAATGTACAAAAAAAAAAGCTCAAGTCTTGAAGAAAACCTACCTCTGTTGTAGAAATCTTCCTCTATGATCGCCTTGGCAACAAATAAGCTCTTGCAAATGTGTAGGATTAGCAAACCAACTAGTTTGGAATGTTCATTGATCAATCTTCAACTCTATTCGTGCAATGGCAAGTAAGAATGAAAATTCAGCAAGGATGAATAATATTTTTGTTTTTCATTGACAATATGAGAAATTAGTTTTTTTTGTCTTTAAGATGTATGGGGCATCACATTTTAGGGTTTGGCGGTTTGGGAGGATGAATTTTGCTTTTTTGGCAATGTACCATGGGGACGTGTTCCGTCCCCCACCCATCCACCCAATCCCCATGTTTTTGAGATGGGGATGTCTTTGGGACATGGGGCAGATGTCCCCCCACTACTTTGCCACCTTCGCCATGATGCTGCTAAGATGGAGGTGATGTTGGGACGTTCGGGGAATTCCAAGAGTTCCTTGACTGTCCCGGGGATGCCCATGCGTCTCCTGTGGCTAGTAGGCAGGAAAAGTTAAAAAATTAAAAAAACATATTTTTTTTTTCGTTTGGGTGCCCAAGGCCGAACCCTAATGGCTAATGGGCCACACCAAAAGACTAGGAGACTTCTGGGAGTCTCCCAACTGTCCCAGAGACTTCTAGGTGTTGCAAAAGATAAGCAATAAAATCATGAAAACCATATTCTCTAGGAAGGTTTGTGAGCTTTTGAAGGCCTTAATTTGTGCTTGGTGGTAGGGGCACTACCCCTCAACCTTGCCCTATATTGCAACAGGGAGTGCACTCAGGGCGTTGCTTGTGGACCACATGAGGGGCACTGGCCTTGGACCCCACAAGGGGTGCTGCCTTTTGACCCTACTAGCTGCTTTGCCCCTAGAGCCCCGCAAAGGGCACTGGCCTTTGACCCCAAATATCCACCCATTATTGTTAAAGTTCATTGCAATCATTGCCATGTTTTTAATGTTTATTAATTTAAACTTTACTTAGTATGCCAAAGTTTCATTTGCAATTCTTATACTTATTTTTGATTTGCCCCCAAACCTCTACCCACCATTGTTAATGTTTTAATGTTTATTAGTTTAAACTTTACTTGGTATGCCGAAGTTTCATTTGTAGTTCTCATACTTATTCCTTACACATCTTTTCATAAATAATTTTTCAAGTACTATATGTATTTGCACCACCCAACAACCCCCCTCTCCGTCGCCGCCCTGTCCCCCTTGCCATCCCTCAGTTGTCCCCAAACTTAGGTCCTTGGTCCCCTTGCTAGGAAACTCTGTGGACCATTGCGTTTTTGGTCAAAATTTGAAGTCTAGAAAATTTAAAAAGTGATCAAATTTGTTGCTTGGTGTTGGTGCTTGCCAAATTCATTGCAGGTATGCTTGGGTTCATCCTGGATGGACCTGCAAGTCATAGGTGGGACCTTGGATGGCCCTAGGGAAAATTGAATCTAGAACCATATTTGGGCCAGACTAGATTTGAATTGGTGGGCTAGTACCAACAAACCAATAACATAGATTATCAACAATAGTTGAACAAAACTAAAAGAAAACAAAATTTGCAATTACTAAAAGGATGAATAAAATAGGTTTTTATTTCATAGTTTTGAAGCTCGCAACTCGACAGAGTCAATTTTGACTCAAATTTTGTGATTTAGCAAAAATATGAAATTTTTTGGCAAATTAAAAAAATACTTGAATTCATTAAAAGTATAAACTTTTTATGCCATAATTTTTTTACAAAATATATGAAATGAGCTTATAGAATCTTGGGAAAGTGTTTTCTATTAGATTTAAATTAAAAGAGTACAATATTTGCATCAATAGGAAAATACAACAACTGATAATATGACATGAATCACATGAGGATTGAAAGTCATCATAAAAAATTACAATTCCATGCAATTCACAACAATTTATAGTTTTCACTTTCCCATATACATACTAGTGATGGTTGGAGTTGTACTCTTTACAATTGGTTGTGGCTCTACCCTTGAACTAAAAGCTAATGACTCCTTAGGATCACTATCATGCTCACCCATGATGTCAACCAATCTAATGCCTCTTGCTTTTGCTTTTAATTGCACCCTCCTCTACTTGCATCTCAAAATCCAAGTCAATTGCATCATGTCTATAAATATGAGCTCCTTGACTTGGATTGCCCAATCACCATATGTATTAGTGTTATCCAAGTCAATTGCATCATGTCTATTTGAGTCCACCTTTTTTTGTGTGAGGGCAAAGGTTGTATTGCATGAAGATGAGGTCATCAAGGCACTTTTATGTCAGTTTGTTGCCTTTTTTCATGTGAATGGTGCCAAATAAGGTCTAATTGTGTTCACATTTATAAGTGGTACAAGGTTGGGATAAAGTTTTTGGGCTAGCTTTTGAAGATTGGGGTTTTTGTGCCTCGATCTTCCCACCAAGTAGCCGCAAAGAAGACATTTATAAGTTTGCAAGTAACTAATATTTTCACATATTAAAGATTTGAATTGAAGTGAAGATTGAGAATACTTCTATGGAGCAAAGTTTGAAACTAATAGTAGATGATTCCGTAGCATTTGTTGATGTAACTAAATACCAACAACTTGTTGGAAGTTTGATTTATGGAACAACACAATCAGACATTTCTTTTGCTGTTGAAGTCCTCTCTAGATTAATGCAACAACCTAGAGAAAATCATTGGTTAGAAGCAAAAAGAGTTTTTTGGTATTTGAAAGGACCTTAGAACTTTGCGCTTTAAATACTCTGAAGTCACAAATTTCACGTTTTTAGATCATGCAGGTGACTTAGAAGATGTAAAATCTACTTCAAGTTTCCTAATGAATGCATTTAGCGATAGTAGCCATTTCTTGGAAATTTAAGTAGTTAACACCATCTCTATCCTTTGCAAAAGTAGAATATATGGCAGTTTCTGAGGCAACTAGGGAAATATTATGGCTTAGAAGGATTCTTGAAGGTTTGTAGGTGATATGTAGAAAAAGGGGGTCTTAGGTCTAAATTTAATGCAAAAAACCTAGGATCAATTTCCTTTTTCTAGGGAATCCTTAGAATGCAAAATCAACAATGTGATTAGATTGAATTTCAACCATGAAGGTGAGTCAACGAGACCTGGATCTGCATCCCTTTTGGGTCTTGGAATTGATTTGCCTTGATTAACCTAATTAAACTATGTGCCCTAATATGAAATGCAAAATTACGACAATCGAGGTACTGCAACAAAAATTCACCAATAGATCTGAGAAAAGCTGAGTTCTGTGCACCTATCTTGTAAATTTGGAGTCAACCACAATTGGAGGACTAATTCACCATAGGGCGTCTATGTCCTTATAGAGATATTTCAGTTTTGTTTTTGTAGTCCTTTGGTGCCAGATTAGAGCTTCTGATTACCGCTTGCAAATTTGTTGGATCATTGTCAGAAAATTGTGTAGGTGAGTTTCTGTGACTTGTCAAGGTGTAGGGCTTCAAATGCAACAATGGATAAATGATCTTCAAACTTCTTTCAATCCTCTCCAAACCTAAAGCCTGCACATTTAAAGAGAGAGGAAGGGTTGTGCCATTTAGGGGCTTGCCTTAGTCAAACCCCGTGTTAGTGTTTCCACTTCCACAATGGCAATGTCAATGATAGAAAGATAAATGATAGGAAGGAATGATGAATCAACAAAGTGCTGCAACTCACCACCATTTAGTGGCTTCCTTGAAGGACTGAAGTCATGCACATCTCCTCAAGGTTTTGGATCTTGCTTGATTGAGTTGCTTGAATTGCTTAGAGACCTACAAAAGGGTTAGCCTTCACAAACAATGTTAACATGAACATACATGAACTCATATATAATTTGAAATGATGCTTGCATCTTGAATTGTTGCAATAATCATTGAAATGCTGCTCTTGACTTGCTTGATAATGCTCTTGACAATAATTTCTCCAGTGATTTCCTAGATTCTCCTTGTTAGTGCTAGATGGATTTCAAATGATGCAATGACTATGTATCTATATGCATTTACTCTAATTTCCACAAATTAAATCCTGATAGTCGACTTTGGACACTTCAATTGCAAATAATAAAGTGCCAACACCGACATATTTGAATTTGGAGCCAAACAAAATAGGGGCAAATTTACACCAAAATGGGATTGATTCGCAATAAGGTGTATATGTCCCAGCCCTATTTTCCATAAATTAAGGTGTTGGGGGAAAAGTTTTAGATGAGTACATTTGTTTTTTGCTTGCAATTTGTCGATAATTGTTAAAACTAGGCCATATGAAATATGCTAACCAATTTTTTCGTAGAATTTACACAACACAAACCAACACTTGGCCAACTTGATTAGCGTTAGCTCCAAATCCAAACACTACCAAAGCAACTCTAACCAAGAATGCGCCCTAAAACCACTTAAGGAAGAGGGGCGGGCATATGGTTAGAGGATCCCTAGGATTCAACTTGATACAGAAATGAAATACAACTGAGCTGGAAACAAACTCAATGTCAAGAATGTGCACTCAAGATCCCAGTGAGGGCGAGGTGCTAACATATAACGGAGTAATTAATAAAAACTGAAACTAATTGATTCTTCTGCTGCGGTGGGCATCCACTTAAGAGTGGGGATTCACCACTTGATAGTGGGTACAAGAGAGATACAAATTTAATTCTCCACACTGGCGGTAAACCATCCAGGGGTACTTAATGTGAAATTAAAGAAATAATTGCAGCAATAAAGGACTGGAACAGTACTACTGTTTACAGTCTTACAATACGGGAAAAGAGCTGCAAATTACATGAAAATTACAATAGATTCAAAGTACCTTGATACTGGATGATTCCATGTTAGACATAAACAATAAGTGATGAAGAAAGGACTGGAGATTCGAACTTAAACAAGTCTGATGTAAAACAACAATTCTGGAAATGAATAACCAGCAACTGTGAAACCAATTAAATGCTCATAACTTCACCAAATTACCTCCGAATTGAGTGATGTCTTTTGTAGAAGCCTTCTAGGAGGTAGGCGCCCAAATTCAGATTACAAAACAGCATCAAAAACTCATCATATAATTCTAGCACGAATCCCAAGGCTTTCAAGAATGGTATGACCCTCCTTGAGGGGCGATTTTGACATTAAAAATCAACAACTCAAAACTAAAATCTGAAAACTTGTGGAAGTGGTTGCCCAAAGCATAGAAGTAAGATTCTTTAATGCCCAGAACAAAATAAAAATTACTCACAGCTGTATACAAAATCAACTTTCAGCTGTGACTGTATCAGCGACTTCAAAACTGGAAATTTCATCAAAATCTTCAACTGTTGAGCTCAATCTGCTAGTCTGATTTGAGAAGCAGCAAATGTCCAACTAGGTGTTGTATTTCAAACACGAAATTGGTGAGAGGCTAGGAGGTAGCATCCTCAAAGCAAAATATCAATTGTCATTTTGATAGCATAACTTTAGCATAATTTCATGGATACTAAATGCTGGAGCAAGCTTCACTTTTATAGAAAAGAATAAAACTCATCAACTTCCCTTCAAGGCACGCCAAAAACCACTGGAGAACTTTTCAAATTTCCAAATTTCATAATTCCTCAATAAGGCGTCCCACTTCAAGGCAACATAAAAACTTTATTAAAAAAATAATAAAACACCTTAATGAAGGCGTCCCACTTCAAGCCCCTCTTTTAAACACAACTTCAAGTTATTCCACTAGGCCAAGGGGGTCAACTGGGAAATAGAACATTAATTGCCTTGTAATTAAAAACATGCCACAAAAATTGCATATTGAAGTCTGCATCAAAAATACCAACTGCTCCAATAAGAAAAGAACACACTAAAGCACTGCCAACAGGACCACTGCTAAAAATAGTATTTACTATAAATAGTAAACACCCAGAAAAAATGCTTCAATCCTACAAACAAGGAAACCCTAATTTTTCCTCAACGAGCCTAAAGGCCTCCGGAATAGGCTGAAGAGTAACTGAGCTGATCACTGGTGAGAAGGGGACATTACAGTCTGCCCTCCTCGAGATTGCTTGTCCTCAAGCAACCGTAAAGATGGATGCAACAAAATATGTTCTTCCCATGTGGCATCTTCAATAGGCAAGTTCCTCCATCTAACCAAGTACTCCTTGATTGTTCTTCTTCTCAAGGAACGCTCTCTAGTGTCAAGAATCTCTTTTGGAATCAACACCAACTGACCTTCCTCATCTAATGGAGGTAATTCTGAAGTAGCCACAACAATGTGCCCAAGTGCCTTCTTGAGGCGTGACACATGAAAGACGTTATGCACCCTACTTTCAGTTGGAAGCTCCAACTCATATGCCACTTCACCAATCCTTTTGGTGACTTTGAAGGGACCATAATAGCGTGGCTTCAACTTTTCTGCACCACTCTTCTTAAGGGAAGATTGTCAATAGGGCTGAAGTCTCAAGTAGACCATGTCTCCCACTTCAAAAGATCTCTCAATACGCTCAGCGTATAACTTTTGCTGATTTTGAGCTTGTTGCAGATTTTCCTCGAGAGATTTCAAGATGTTTTGGCTTTGCTGAAGCATATCCTTTGCCTGTGGAGCTCTACTATCACCAAACACCAAATCTACAAAGTTAGGAGCATCATAACCATAAAGAGCCATAAAATGAGACATCTTAATTGACATATGATAGGAAGAGCTGTAGCAATACTCTCCCAAATGAAGCCACTTAATCCAAGCTCTTTGCTGCCCCGAAACATAATTTCTAAGGTAGCCTTCTAGCCACTTGTTGACAATCTTGGATTGCCCATCTGTTTGTGGATGATAACTAGTGCTTAGAGTAAGCACTGTACCACTCAGCCTGAAGATCTCTTGCCAAAAAGCACTTAGGAACTTGCTGTCCCTATCACTGACAATCGTTTTAGGCAAACCATGCAAATAGAAAACTTCTATAAAGAATAACTCAACCACTTGAGCTGCTATAAATGAAATTGTGATAGCATAAAAATGTGAAAACTTAGTCAATCTATCTACCACAACAAAAATACAATCACATCCTTGCACCTTAGGCAACCCAGTGATGAAATCCATTGCAATGCTCTCCCATTTTTGATTTGGGATTGGCAAGGGCTGCAACAAACCAGTTGGAAAAGAATGCTCATTTTTATTTTATTTTGACAAATAGAACATTCTCTTATGTAATTCATGATGTCATTCTTCATCCCTTTCCAAGCAAACCTTTCTCTAATCTGCTTATAAGTCTTGAACATGCCTTGATTACCAGCAAGAGGTACATCATGAAAAGATTGTAGAATCTTCTTTTTAAGTTTAGATTCAGGCACTAAAAAGATCCTACCTTTATAGTGAATCAACCCATCAACCAACTTATACCTTTCATCATCCAAATGACCTTCAAACAAGCTGGTTGCAAACTGATTTTTAGCATAATCAGCAGCAATTAACTCCTTCCAATCTGCTGAAACCTCACAAAGTGACTGCAAATGGGGTCTTTTTGAAAGAGCAATCAGCCACTACATTATTTTTCCCTTTGACATATTCAATGTCAAAGTCATAAGCTTGGAGCATACTTACCCACTTTTGCTGTCTTTCATTTAAATCTTTTTGGTGCATAAAGTGTTTAAGACTATTATGATCAGTCTTAACAACAAATTTACCCCCCACCAAATATTGACGAAACTTAGATAATGCGTGCATAATAGCAAGCATTTCTTTGTCATATATTGAGTAAGATTTTTTTGCTCCTCTCAACTTTCTGCTCTCAAAGACAATGGGGTTCTTTGTCTTGCATGAGAATAGCTCCAACTCCCTCACCTAAAGCATCACATTGCAATTCAAAGGGCTTTGTGAAATCTGGTAAGGCCAACACTGGACATGAGCTCATTATGTGCTTGAACTTGTCGAAGACTCCTTGTGCCTTATCGGTCCATAGGAAAGCTCCTTTCTTTGTAAGATTCGTAAGGGGGGCTGCCATGTGAGAATATCCCTTAACAAATCTTCTGTAGAATCCGCACAAACCCAAAAATCCTCTCAAGTGAGAAATATTCTTTGGAGGTGGCCAATCAAGGATGGCTTTAATCTTCTCTGGATCAACTTTGACACCCTTGGCACTAATTATGTGGCCGAGATACAACAACTCCGTCATCCCGAACTCACACTTTGATTCTTTGGCAAACAAACATTCCGCCTCCAAAATGCTAAGCACTTCTTCTAAGTGCTTGAGGTGCTCTTCCCAAGACTTATTGAAGATAAGAATATCGTCGAAGAAGATGAGCACGATCTTCTTCAATTGCTGTCTATCGTACCCCAAAATTAAAATTTTTGTTACACTTAGACATTTTGAAGAAATGAGTAAAAGTCATTAAATCTGTCAAAAAAGGTCAAAATTTGGGGTTTGCATGTCTTGCATGAGGGGTAAAAATGTGAAATTCCCAAAATCTGACAATCTAAGTCTGCTTAGAGCACCTAACCTACAAAACCCAATCTCAGTTTTTCATCCCTACTTTTTAGGAAAATTGCTATTTTTAGAAATTTTCTAAAAATAGTAACTTTTTCTGGGTTTCTTTCGAAACGGATACTGGCAAAATTTTCTAAAAATAGAAAGTTTGTCCGCTAGGGTCCAAACTGATTTTGATTGGTTCAAAATACTTCCACATCAGGTTGGTGCAGTCAAAATCACAAAAATATTAGTTTTGACCTAGTGGGTCTATTCTGCTTTTTCAGAAGCATTTCAGGAGCTCCGAAGTCATCAATGGAGGTCAGTCAGCTGACAGGCACCAGATTCAACACGCAAGCATGGAACCAGAAGGTGAGTTGATGAACATGCACGAAGAATGAAGAAAGAAGTTGAAATCTGCTTAAAATTGACTAACACTGCTTGACATGGGCGCCCCAAGAGGAAATAGGCGCCCATCTTTTTAAGGCATCAAATGATGGAATTAGGGTTTGAACTCCTAGACGAAGTTGTTCAGAATCCTCCCAGCTCCGCAGCGAGTCCGACAGCGCAGTCATCAGATCATCCAGTCATCCGGGATTCGAGATCAAACAGGGAAGATCCAAACAAAAGTTAGAATGAAAAAGAATGAAAATCACCAAAATTTGACTAAGTCTGGGAACTTTGAGCGCCCCTGGTGAAGAAGGGCGCCTAGGGTTTTGAAGGGGCAAATCCAACAGTTAAGGTTTGCTAAAATGCTCAATCTCTCCAGAATTCAGTTTGCTTCACAATCTTTGTCAGGGCATGCGACTGGCCAATCTCAGGCAAATCGAGATCAGAGTTAAAGGTACAGAATGAAGGTTTGAATTTGAAGATAAAATCTAATGAATTTTTTTCTAAGTTTGGAGTACATGGGCGCCCCTGAAGGAGAAAGGCGCCCAAGTTTTTGAGTGTCCAAACAAATGAATCCGCCAGTGAAGCTCTAACGTGACTTCGTCAAATTTGATCAAGCTTTCCAACGAGACCTTTAGCACGTCAATCCGAGATGGCAGTCGTCAGACGCAAAAGGCTGAACAGAGGGTTTGACGAGAGTGGAATTTTGAAAATCAAAAGCAAGATGAAGAAATGCTGAAAATGGCTAAGTCTGGTCAAGTTGGGCGCCCCTGGAGAGAAAGGGCGCCCAAACTTTTGAGGTTAGAAATGATGGAATTTGCCAATATATCGCCTAAGATCACCTCGTTGGTTTCAGCTAAGCTATCCAGTGAACCTGTCGGTTAGTCAATCGGATCAACGTAGCCCCTAGAATCAAGATTTCATCAGAAGATCAAAGGGAAATGAAGAAATTGAAAATCATGTAAAAATGGCTAACACTGTGAAAGTTTAGAGCCACTGGAGGAAATAGGCTCCCATGAAATTGAAGGTCAAAACGAAGTTTTTAGCCAGAAGTTCCTCCAGGGTGATCTTCTCAGAATCAGTTAGGCTACGCGATGAATCATCCAACTCATTCATCGGATCAATTTGGAAGCCGAAGATCAGGGTGAAAGTAGGGGTTCAAAATTGTGAAAAATTGAGGAAACTCTAAAAATGACTAAGTCTGGAGAAAGTTGGCACCCTTAGCCAAGAAGGGCACCCAACTTGCAATGCCTTAATCAATTTTTCAAATTTTCAAGAATTCAAAATTTCAAGTTGAAGGCAAATGTCCAAGTTCATTGAACAGGCTGGTTTTAGGGTTTTGAAGATTAAAACAAAAAAAAACAAAGCTATTTCAAGCCCTAAATCTATTTAAGACATCTCTTCCATTCAATTTTCATCATTTTTGCAGGTGGCGTCCAAAGAAGAGAAGTGGAGCAACAACTTTGAGGTTTTATTTCAAGATTCAAGAGCTCAAGGTTGCTGATTCTCATAAATAATTTTCAGACCAGCAACATAAGACCTTGCTTTTTCATGCTTTTTCCATCCAAAAGATCAATTTTTTTTTGAAGAAGGTCAAGGGTTTTAATTTTCAGCCATCTGGGTCTTTTCAACTCATTCTTCTGAAGAATTTTTGAGGAAATTTATCAAGTTCCACTAGTTGCTTTTTCTTTGCATGTCAGTGAAATCTTCAGAGTTTGCAAATTTTGATCATCTGGGTCCTCTCAAAATAGTCTTCTGAAGAAAACCCATATCACAGTTTTTTCAAGAAGATTTCAAATTCTAGGGTTGGCTGCTTTTTCGATCAGCCCTCAGTATTTTTCAAATCTAATCAACTGGGTCCATTTCTAATTGTATTCTGAACAAAACCTAGGTGTCAGCTTTTTGGGTGAAAAATTGAAAAAATTAGGGTTTGCTACTTTTTGTTGTCAAATTCAAGATTTTAAAAAGCGAACGATCTGGGGTTGTCTTTAGCGAAGTGAACAAAACCCATATCTCAAAATTTTTCCAAAAATTTGTCCGTTGGATGAAGAAAAACCAGCATTCTAAAAATAGAAAGTTGCTCAAAGCTTGTCTGAACATAGGCGAGTTTACAGTCATTCTTCAAGGTTTTCAATATGGAGTACACTCCCCTCAAGTTTAAGACCAAATTAGCACTATATGAAAACTTAATCATCTCAGCTGAAGAACACGAGGAGGTGTGATATGAGAAAAAGGAAAGGTATCAGAAAAGAGTTGTGCAATACTCTTCTGTTGGAAATCAAGAGAGGTGTTAGAAACATAAAGTTGCAGAGCCGCCAAGTTATCAATTAGTAAGTCATCTTTTTAGGCAGTGATGTTTTTCAAGAACAAAACTCATAAAGCAACCAAAGAAGTGAAGGATTCTCTAAGTTTGATCACAGAAGGCGAGGAGATCTTGGAGAATCAGAATATTGCCTTAGATGGTATCAATGCACCTGACCGGGACACAATTTCCTGCTTTTTAGCGGATGTGATCGAGATTTAAAACAACTTTCTTCTAGAAGTTTTCTTTCTATTCTTGGAACAATTCTTATCCATTCTTTGAAGAAGAGAAAGAAGATAAATGTAATAGTTGGCATTTCCTACTTTTCCTGCTTTCTTAGGTGTTAGATGTTATCTTCTTTCTAGATTTAGAAATAAAGCTTGCTTGCTGAGCAAGCCCTAGATTGTGAAAGCAAGGAGATTTTAGGGTTCCCTACTCCTCTACTTGCCTATAAATAAGAGCCTTTTCTCATTAGTTTTCTTTAACGGTTATTGTGATAGCGAATTGCTGAGTCTCTTTTAGCCAACAAGCTGTTATTCAGTGTTGTTCAATTGTGTTTATGATAGCAAATTGTTGAGTCTCTTTTAGCCAACAAGTAGTTGTTGTAATCACTGTCCCTTTTGTGTAAGAACAAGTTTGCAAGCCTCTTTAGTTGCAAGTTCTTGTTCCGTGCATGTGTTTAGAGTAATCTTTTGTTCCAGAAGTTTGAGAAATAAAATCATGAGCCTCCTTTGCCTTGGTATAACATCTCAGATTTCCGTTTATTATGTTATGTTTTTGTGATCTTAATATCAGCGTACATTGAAGTGTGTAGATGTATGTTGAGAAAGAGTTCTCTGAAGCCTTTGTCAGAGAATCAACCTTGTCCATTTCTAATTTCTCTTGCTCTGCATATTACTTGAGAAGTTAGAAACGTCTTTAGCTTAAGTTAGTCATAGTTGGAATTCTTAATCATAAAATCTTAGCTGCGGCGTTTGTGTTTTATAAACCTTATGCTCTAAGCTGATCAAAAAGATAAGCAACTTATTTCTTAGTTTACTTTCTTTCAACACCATCAGCAAGAGGGAGCTTCCCCTCCTAATTTGAAGAGCAGTTTTATTGTGCATAGCTGTTCGTTTCAAATACGCATTTCAGAGGTGCGAATTTAAACGCCAACACTGTCTAAAAATCTTGTTCATACAAGATTGGAATGTAGCTGGAGCATTTGTCAAACCAAAAGGCATGACAAGAAATTCAAAATGCCCAAAATGGCATCTAAAAGTTGTCTTCTCAATATCTGCCTCCCTCATTCTGATTTGATGATAGCCCGAACGAAGATCAATCTTTGAGAAAAACATAGCCCCATGGAGCTCATCAATAAGCTCATCAATCCTAGGAATAGGATATCTATTCTTGATGGTCTTCTAATTTAATGCGCGGTAGTCAACACACATATGCATTGTTCCATCTTTCTTTTTTACTAACACCACAGCTGAAGTAAAAGGGCTTTTGCTTGGCCGAATAAAACCCATCTCCAAAAGCTCTTTGATGGCTTTCTCAATTTCATCTTTTTGCTTCTTGGGATAACGGTAAGGCGTGGTGATGACAGGCTTTGCTCCTTCTACTTCAATCACATGCTCAAAACCTCTCCCAGGAGGTAGGCTACCAAAGACTTTACTCTTCTTGTTAAGTAAGGCTTGGATATCAGGATGATATTGCCTCTTCTCTTCCACTGGATCAGCTGGTAGGACCATACACTCTGTTGCCCATTCAACTTGATCATGACGGATCAGCCTTTCCATTCTTTTCAAGGACACAATTTGAGGGCCCCCATTTGACATCCCTCTCAAAACAACCTTCTTTCCATTAGATTGAAATTTTAGCTCCATAGTTTGCAAATTCAATGTGATCTCACCAAGAGATCGCAGCCATTGTATACTTAGCACAACATCAGTATCTCCAATTCCAACCACATAAAAATCATCTTTTACCTCATAATTTCCCAATTGCATAGAGAGGTTAGGAATCTTCCTTGTGCAAGACATAGTAAAACCATTTGCAACCATTACCTTGAAACCTTCAAATTCTTTAGTCTTCAAACCCTTTTTAGCAACTAATCCTTCATCAATAAAATTATGAGTTGCTCCAGTGTCAATTAGAGCAACAATCCTTTGCGAATTAACTACTCCATGAACCCAAAAGGATTCATTTTTTTGAAAACTCGATAGTTGTGTTAAAGCACTACTATTTCCAACTTCATTAGGCTTCTCTTCTGGAGCTTCTTCTCCATCACTACTTGTTGATTTGTATTGCTGATAAGACGAATCAGATTCTGATCCATAATCAAAATAGCCCTCCATTTGATGTGCTTTGCCTCTTCCATAGCAACGGTGGCCCTTAACCCAAGGCTTACGACAAGTGTATCAAACACCATCTTTTCTAAGCTGTTCTCGGAGCTCTTCTAACATCTTTGGTGGAAACTTCTTTGGCAGATTTGAAGAATGTTTTTTATCGTTCTTATGGCTGAAAGGTTTTGAGTGAAACTTAGGCCTTGGGGCTGCCAACTCCATGCTCCTCGCTTTCCTGATGGCCTTGTCTAAAGTTGGTGGATCAAAGGCTTTGACCCATCCCTTCAAGGGCTGCATTAAACCTTCAAAAAAGAGAACCACAAGTCTTCTCTCAGTAATGTTAGGCACCATTACTGATAATCTCTGAAAATCAACCACATAATTTTCTAAAGATCCTTGTTGCTTCGGCTGCGCCAATTCTCGGAATCTCAACTCAGGATCCTTGGTATCATATCTTTCAATCAGCTTGTTGGTAAGCTCATCATAGGTACGGATGAGGTTATGGCCAAGAGTGACCAATCCATGAGTCCACCATTCGTGAGCCACTCCATCCAAATGCAATCTGGCAAATTTAATTGCATCTTCTTCTGGCATTGGTCTAAGAGAGAGATAGTTATCCAATTTTTGCACCCATGATCTAGCTGTACACTTGTTACTTCCATCAAAATGTTCCAAGGTTATCTTTTCCAAAGCTTGATGAAAATCATTTCTAGGCACCATAGGAGGACGTTGCTCATTCCTTCCTCCATTTCTCCGACTCCTTTGATTCATGTACTGATCAAAGGTCCAAGCATCTCTCAAATCAAGAGGTAAGGAAGCGTATTCCATGTAAGCTTGTCGTGCATCATCAACAACAGTAGGTGCAACTTCAACTGGTTGTTGCTCTTCCCTTGGAGTGAAAGTAGGGAAAAGAGGTCTAGAGGACCCACTAGGAGCTGCAGTATGCTGACCCACAATTCTATCTCTTCTATTCACCTCAGGACTTCCATTACTATTATTCCCATTAACTCCATTGCTTTCACCAGTTGGCTTCTTTTGGGGCTGAATAACATTATATGCTGCTTGCTGATCCAACTTGGGCAGTAATGGGGACATCATGTCTATCATTCCATCAAACTTTTTCTCCACTCTGTCCCTTTCTTCATTAGCTTGCCTAACACTGTCTGACATTATTTCTATCGTTTGACCAACTTCTTCAACTGACTTTTCTGTACCTTCAACTGTTTTGCCAAGATCTCTTAAGGCTTCTGAGAATGTCTCTGCCTCTGGAACGGGTGGAAACTGATGCTGAGTTTTGGCCTGACTTCTGGTGAATGGCCTAGTTTCTCTTTCACTCATCAGACAATTGACTGTAGGATGCCACAGGATGGCAGGGTCTTCTGCTCTGATACCACTGAAATATGCTAACCAATTTTTTCGTGGAATTTACACAACACAAACCAACACTTGGCCAACTTGATTAGCGTTAGCTCCAAATCCAAACACTACCAAAGCAACTCTAACCAAAAATGCACCCTAAAACCACTTAAGGAAGAGGGGCGGGCATATGGTCAGAGGATCCCTAGGATTCAACTTGATACATAAATGAAATACAACTAAGCTGAAAACAAACTCAACGTCAAGAATGTGCATTCAAGATCCCAGTGAGGGCGAGGTGCTAACATATGACAGAGTAATTAATAGAAATTGCAACTAACTGATTCTTCCGCTGCGGCGGGCATCCACTTAAAAGTGGGGATTCACCACTTGATAGTGGGTACAAGAGAGATACAAATTTAATTCTCCACACTGGCCGTCAACCATCCAGGGGTACTTAATGTGAAATTAAAGAAATAATTGCAGCAATAAAGGACTGGAACAGTACTACTGTTTACAGTCTTACAATACGGAAAAAGAGCTGCAAATTACATGAAAATTACAATAGATTCAAAGTACCATGATACTGGATGATTCCATTTTAGACATTAACAATAAGTGATGAAGAAAGGACTGGAGATTCGAATTTAAACAAGTTTGATGTAAAACAGCAATTCTGGAAATGAATAACCAGCAAGTGTGAAACCAATTAAATGCTCATAACTTCACCAAATTACCTCCGAATTGAGTGATGCCTTTTGTAGAAGCCTTCTAGGAGGTAGGTGCCCAAAATCAGATTACAAAACAGCATCAAAAACTCAACATATAATTCTAGCACGAATCCCAAGGCTTTCAAGAATGGTACGGCCCTCCTTGAGGGGCGATTTTGACATTAAAAATCAACAACTCAAAAATAAAATCTGAAAACTTGTGGAAGTGGTCGCCCAAAGCATAGAAGTAAGATTCTTTAATGCCTAGAACAAAATAAAAATTACTCACAAACCTGTATACAAAATCGACTTTCAGCTGTGACTGTATCAGCAACTTCAAAACTGGAAATTTCATCAAAATCTTCAACTGTTGAGCTCAATCTGCTAGTCTGATTTGAGAAGCAACAAATGTCCAACTAGGTGTTGTATCTCAAACATGAAATTGGTGAGAGGCTAGGAGGTAGCATCCTCAAAGCAAAATATCAATTGTCATTTTGATAGCATAACTTTAGCATAATTTCATGGATACCAAATGCTGGAGTAAGCTTCACTTTTATAGAAAAGAATAAAACTCATCAACTTCCCTTCAAGGCACGCCAAAAGCCACTGGAGAACTTTTCAAATTTCCAAATTTCATAATTCCTCAATAAGGCGTCCCACTTCAAGGCAACATAAAAACTTTATTAAAAAAATAATAAAACACCTTAATGAAGGCGTTCCACTTCAAGCCCCTCTTTTAAACACAACTTCAAGTTATTCCACTAGGCCAAGGGGGTCAACTGGAAAATAGAACATTAATTGCCTTGTAATTAAAAACATGCCACAAAAACTGCATATTGAAGTCTGCATAAAAAATACCAACTGCTCCAATAAGAAAAGAACACACTAAAGCACTGCCAACAAGACCACTGCTAAAAATAGTATTTACTATAAATAGTAAACACCCAGAAAAAATGCTTCAAACCTCCAAGCAAGGAAACCCTAATTTTTCGTCAACGAGCCTATGGGCCTCCAGAATAGGCTGAAGAGTAACTGAGCTGATCACTGGTGAGAAGGGGACATTACACCATAGAATGAGCAATTTAGGAAATTAGGAGCCAAACAAAATAGGGGAGGCCATAAGGTGTCTATGTCCCAGCCCTATTTTGCACAAATTAAGGTGTTGGGGGCAAAGTATTGGATGAGTACATTTGTTTTCCGCTTGCAATTTGTCGATAATTGTTAAAACTAGGCTATAGAATGAACAATTTAGGAAATTAGGGGTTCAATTAGGTCCAATTATTAAAAGGGGAGCAAAACATAGTGTGAAATTGTCAAGGGTGACAATTTTTGACGCTAGATTTATTTCCCACTTTAGTGAAAGTATGAACTTATGCTCAGACTAACACTAAAGTAGAGAATATATGTCAAGAGGGGTTCGATTTTCCAAATGTTGAAAGATAGGATGACAAAGGATCTAGGGGGAGCGTGCAAGCCCCCAGGATCCAAGATCCCATGGTAAACCAACATGAGCACAAAGGAGCACATATGTATGAAATGTAGCAAGACAACATACATAGACATACATATGTCAAAACAAAATGCAAAAGGAGGGCATGGATAATCATAGGCTCACAAGTTGTGTTATGCTAGGATCCACACCAAAGGTATTCATGAATCACAGACTAGCAAAGTCCGATATTTGCTAGACCAAAGGTGACACGGGCTAGTGAAGTTTGATATTCACCAGGAGAGCCACCAAGATAGAGTAGCAAAATGAGAAACACACAAGGTCTAGTGAAGTCGGATATTCACTAGGTGTGTACCCAACCATACCAAAAATTATACTCCCTGATAATTCTGATAAGGTGCTCCAAAAATGATCAAGATGCTATGCCAGCACATCACTAAGTTCAATGCATTCAAACAAAGTGAAGCAAAAATGCCAATGTCAATGCACCACTAAGTCCAACGCATGTGAACAAGTGAAGCAAAAATGCCAATGTATTCCCCCACGTTAAAGAAATTGCTAAACAACATGCTATGAGCAATTGCTTTAAGGTAGAAAAATGATAAATGTGATGCGATAAAGACATGAGAGCCTATTTGGAAAGCCCTATGCCAATGATATGTTTCCAACTAAAGCTACGTCATGATAAGGGGTTGCCCCCAAATGCAATGCCATAGACAAGACAAAAGATAAACACAGAAAGGATCCATGGATTCAGGGTTAGTATATGTCTTTGCTACAGTGATATAATAGAGCTTGTAACCGACATCACTCCCCAAATACTCATGGAACAACAAACACAATGGAAGAATGACACATAGAGAGAGAGAGAACAAACTTTTGGGTCAACATGGAAGAGACCTAAATGTCTCAACGCCTTGCATCATCCCCAAAAGGAAAACACAAGACAACAATGTTCACAGCATAGAGAAGAATGGAGATGCAAATAGAAGAATGCCACGATAGATTCGTTTCCTTTGTATCCTTGCACTAACGGAGCAACAAGTGTCATCCAAAGAAAACTCACAAACACTAAGACACACCAAGCAACACAACAAGAGAGATCATGTCATGTGCAAGAAAATAGAAAGAACACACACAAAGCAAACATAACAAAGGTACTGCATGTGCGAGCCGACCTAAAGCAAGTGCTATACTTGGAACATTACCAAGTTCAACATGTGGTGGGTCACTCTCATCAGGAGGATCATCACAGTTGCCCCATCTAAATTCATAGACTTTGAAAACAACAGATTTAGCTCATTATACACTTGTTCATCAATTTTAGCAATTTCATCTTCATCATCCAGGTTAATCACAATGGGAGGTTTAATGACAATGCCAGTTGTATGTTCTTGTTTTAGTTTTAGTTTTGGTTCCATGTCTTGTTTTGGTGGAAGTTATAATTTTTCTTGATTTGTTTGCATAGATGTTTGATCCTGAGATGTTGTTTTGTTCTTTTCTTCCAATTGACGAGCAATAGCACGATTTCTATGCCTAGATTCTTTAGCATTTTTGTTTCTTCTTGTTCGGTTTTCAATTTGTGAAGTTGTAATGGCAGGTTTCTCGACCATTGGTCTCTTTTTTCCCCTTAACCCTTAATGGAAGAACTGAAGGGACCAACGAGGGTTGGGAAACCATTGTCTCTTTAGGTTTATACACTTGCTTTGTTTTTGGAAGCACAAAAGGAATTATGCAATTGTCTCTTGGTCTTTTGTATGATATGGGTGGGGTAGGAGGAACAACGATAGACTTATCATCCTCAATTGGGATATTGCTAAGGGATAGTTCTGCTATATGCTTTGCCTTAAACTTTTGAGGTGACCTGAAAAAGAAATTCTCACAAGACTTAATAGGTTCCATAGGTTGAGGCCAAAAGAAATCCAATGAAAAGTTTCCACAGGAAGACAAAGGATTAAATCCACTATGATGCATTGTAAATATTTGAGTTTCAAATGGGAAATTTATGCACTTGTGAATAACCGATGGGACGACATTAATGGCGTGTAGCCATGGATAACCTAGCTTTACATGAAATTGGTCCAATGTCGGGATGATGGAAAATGACACATCTAATTGTTTCGGTCCAACTCTAAGAGGAAGAGTGATCGAACCTATTGTAGGGTGAGCAAAACCATCATGAGTTTTCAACCATGCTTTCGATTGTTCATAAGAATCTTGATAAAGTTCATGCACAAATAAGAATTCCTCAATAATCACATTCTCTACACACACGGGATCAATTAGTATCCCAGTTGTAGGTTTGTGATTGATATGTCTAGCGATATAGAGAGGACCATTAGGCGCATGTATAGATGCATCAATATGTGTGAATGTTAGGTAACAAAGAGGTTTTT
>VDFB02034903.1:0-10194 GCA_007258455.2 Sequoia sempervirens
CATTTCCATATCCAATACTCAGAGTACACATTGAAAATTGGGTTATTGTTTAAGGGAAATTAGTTATGTGTTCCAAGAGGTTCAATGAGGGAAAATCTGATTCAGGAAAAGCATAATGGCAGTCTTAGTGGACATTTTGTCATCAATAAGACTTTAGAACTAGTGCAAAGATTCTATTACTGGCCTAAGTTGGCAAGAGATGTTAGAAAGTATGTGGAAAAATGTGTTGTATGTATGAAATCTAAGGGAGGAGCTAGTAATGCTGGTTTATATCAACCCCTACCCATTTCTAATAGACCATGGGAGTGTGTGAGCATGGATTTTGTGGTAGGCCTTCCTAAGACCAAGACTAGTTTTGACAGTGTTTATGTAGTAGTAGACAGATTTAGCAAGATGAGTCATTTCATTTCCTGCAAAAATACTTATGATGCTAGCTACATAGCTCATCTTTTCTTCAAGGAGGTTGTAAGGATCCATGGATTGCCTTTGAGCATTGTTTCAGACAGGGATGTGAAGTTCATGAGTCACTTTTGGAAGACTCTATGGAGTAGATTGGGTACAAATCTGTCATTTGGATCAACTTACCATCCTCAGACCAATGGTCAAACAGAGTTGGTTAACAGGGTGCTAGGTAATCTTCTAAGGTGCCTAACTAAGGAGTATGGATAGACATGGGATATGGTTATCTCACAAGTTGAGTATGCTTACAATGATAGTGTGAACCGAACCACAGGGAAAAGTCCTTTTGAAGTTGTGTATGGGATGCACCCAAGAGGGATATGTGAGCTTAGAGATCTTGGAGCTATGGAACATAGGAGTGGACATGTAGAAGATTTCAGTCAGACCATGAAGGAGATTCAGGAGCAGGTGAAGAAGACAATCACAGAGGCTACACAAAAATTGAAAGAGAAGGCAGATATGTCAAGGAAAGATGTGAAATTTCAAGTACGGGAATATGTTATGGTCCATCTTAACAAATCAAGGTTGTAGAAGGGAATGTCAACCAAGTTGCAGATGAAGAGAGTGGGTCCATGCAAGATATTGGCCAAGTATGGCAAGAATGCATATAAGGTGGAGTTACCTACCGATCTAGGAATCTCACCAATTTTCAACATAGCTAATTTGATCAAGTATAAGGGAACAGTTAGTGATGAGGTTTAGAAAATTCAAGAGATCTTCAAGGACATCAGTAATGTACCCCTACCTAATGAAGAGAAGCCTCAGGCAGAGTAGATCTTGGAGTCAAGAGTACAAAAGTCTACAAGGAACAAGGTGTACATGGAGCACCTTATCAAGTGGAAGAACAAGCATAAATCAGAAGCTACATGGGTACAAGAAGATCAGTTCAAGAATTTTGGTATTGACCTAGCATTAGTCTCTCCTTCCATTCCTTAGTGTTTGGGCTGAGAGGGGGAGAATGGTGCAGGAGCACCAAGGTAACATTGGGAAACACTAGGCAATTTTGGAAGCCTAGGAAGCAATTTTGAGTTTTTATACTTCAAGGTCATTTTGACCATTTTATTTTGAGTTAGAGATGTTAGAAGATGTTAGGATGAAGGTTGATCAGTAGCATATGGTAGATTGAATGAGTTTCTCAATTTGTTTTCACTAGGAATCACTAGAATTTGGGAGATAAAGCTAAAATGTTGCAATTATGCAATTTTGGCCTAATAGGGTGGTTAAGTCCAACCAATAGAGAGGTAACCACCTTGGAAGCCTTTAAAAGGGGGTCTTCAAATTGGAATGAGGGTTGGAAAAACATTTGAGTTTGCAAATAGTTGAAATTGAGAAAGCAGTGATTTTTTTTGCTGTGTATTTTCCCTGTTTTGTTGTTGTTTATGTTTTAGCAGGTTAATGGATTGATCAAGGCAATTTGTATAGTTTAGAATGTGGAGAAATTGTCTTTGAATCATTGTTTGAGTAGTAGGTAGCAGGTTACTCATTTGCAAGTGTTATTGTACATACTCTGTTCTTCCTTCATTGCTATTTTGACTGGTAAACTATGAACAAATGGGGTTTTAGTTTGCATTTCCACCATACTGGAAGTATGGGCTTGTGGGAAATGTGGCTAGGCCCCATGTCTATATATAAATTAGGTTTAGGATTCTGTAAGAGACAAGGCATCATGCAAAAGGTCTATTCCTAGGCGAGCTTGGCTATGCCCGGTTAGGAAAGATAGTGCAAAATAGTCACTAACGTTGCAGGGGTGTTTACTTTCTGGCAACTCAGGGTGTGTGGAAGTTGAAGGAGGCCTTACAAAGGCTTGGCAGGAAGCAGGAGTCTTCACCAGTCCATTTGGTGGCTGAAAGAAGCAGACTGTTCACTGTGTATTCAAGAAGTGGCCTAAAAAGCCCTAAGTCTCACAAAATCAGGGTTACGCCTGTGTACGGCCTATGAAGGCCCAAAACCCCGAAAATCTTGGAGAGGTAGAAAATTGAGCCAGGGTCCTTTTTGGAAGTTTGTGGTGTTCATTAAGCAGAAAGGAGATTTAGCCTATTCTCTCGGGTTAAGAGGCCTAATAGGGGCTTAAGGGCTAGTAGCCCTTCTTAAACCCTAGAATAGGGTTTGGTGGAAGCGATGAAGAAATGAAGCCTTGTGATTGATCAAGAACCATAGTGGGATGGTTTTGAAGCCATAGAAGATGCCACATGCCCCTGCAACAAGTTAGTGAGGTTTGGAGAGCTAGTTAGCCTTTAGGAAGAATAAGGGCTAAGGAAAGGATGGAGGAGAAAGCACCAAGATTCACTTGGTTAAGTGAATGTAGTTGATAGGAGGGTTGGCTAGAAGGACCAGGGGTGTCTAACAAGCATTAGGGCCTATAGGTAGAGAAGGTGGAGTCACCTAGGAGTTCTTGGGAACAAGGACCCAGAGCATGGAACATTGAGTGTTCCATCCAACCTATCACATATAATTGGAAAAGGCAAGATTTCCCCAATGGAGAAAAGTTATAATGATAGCCATAAATTCAAAATCTAGGCATGTAGGCAATACTAAGATGTAAGAGATAAGAATGATAAGTATCATAAACATGTAATCATATTTATCACATTAATCATGATAATGAGCATAAACATGTAAGGCATGTGAACATAATATAGGAGTTTAATAATTATACAAAAAAATATAAATGTTTTAAGCACATAGATACATAAGGTGGGTAAAAGTACAAAGTTGTGTCACACATTTATAAAAGAAATAGCCAACACTGATCCGATTTTTAAGCTTGAATCACTAAAAAATGGCATATATATTTTGAATTTTGAAATGGTGTAAACTAATAAAATGTGTAATTTTTATTATATTCTATTGGCTAATACTCAATTGATTATTCATTTCAGTATGTAGGATACAAATAAGATGTAGATGCATAACCACCTGAACAGTTGATGATAGTTGGTATAACTGCATTAAATAAACAAACAATATATTATGCTAACATTCCTCCCTTATTATATTGTTCCTACAAATGTATCCCTGAAACCTCAAACTTCACTTTGCCAAGGGACCCCCCCTTAAGGCTTACAAAACAAAACTTGATGATTACAAAATATATATATACATCTATGTAAAGGTCTTTCTTTGAAGAAACAAAACTTGAATCAAGTGGAACTCCACCAAGTTGCCTTGTAACCCTTGTAAAGGTGTAGCTTTGAGATGAATTCTTGAGGTCTTCCTCCCATGAACTCTTGAATCACAAACCATAATTATGGACAACCATCCACCAAGTTGTCTCCTCGACCCTCATAAAGGTATAATCCTTGGTCATAGTATCGTGAAATCTCTAGGAAACCATCCATACTGAGCTCTTCACAAAATCCCTTACCTATCTCCAAGAAACAAACTTCACAATATATGTATCTTCAAATCTATCAACAACAATAAGGAAAAGAAAGAAATTACAGCCAAAAATGCTTCTCATGCAAAACATCATCTCAAAGCGAGAAGCTAACTTGAGACATGATGGAAATTCCCCCATCCTTCAATGCCACTAGCCTCCAATATGATGGCTCAAAGTATGAACTCACGAGTCTTCATTCTTGATCTTAGAGAAAATCTAGCATTCAAGTAAAGCATCAAATCAAGAATAACTTCTTTTTCCTTGAGTACTTGTTCAACTAGTGCCTTCCTTTCAAAATAATTATTATATTTTCTTACATCAACCCCACTCACATCAATCTTTATGGAAGTGGTAATCATATAAACCTGATTAACTCCTTTGATAGGTACACCACTCATCTTGAATGAACTGATAAAAAATCCCAAATTCAACAGATAATGCACCCTTACAAATCATCTACCTAGCACCTATAGATTGAGGAGTATAACCTTTTCATTCTAATAGTTAATCTTGCTCAAACCTGAAGTTCCCTCACAATAAGTAATTGTAAAATAAACTCACACATACCTTTTGAAATTTTCTTCCTTATATACCATAATAATCAAGAATTTATGAGGCAATTTTAGATTATTGAAAAGAATGAAGATTCCAAACTCAAATAATAGCTAATTTATGAATACCAGACGGACCTCCTAAATAAAGGTACGATTAAGAAACAATATGAAGGCTTGTGGAGTGAGCTTGATAGTTTCTGATAGACCTTAATGCTTGCATTTATTGGTTCCTTTGAACCTTCTTAGACAACTTCTAGATGCCTCTACTTCATCACACCCATCCACCACTCTATGTGTACTTTTGTTGTAGATATACTATGCAACAATAATCTATATGTGATGTGGTTTTCTTTGCTTGCCAATGACCATTAACAGTAAATACAAAAGAACAAAATAACTTTAGTGTTGGAATATAATTTTCTCCCACTGGGAATACAAATAAGACAAATATTATATTGGAAAAAGACAAATCAAATAAGAAGTTTGTAGAAAGGGTTAGATTGTTTCTAGCTAAGTTAGAGATTGTTCTAGAAGATAGATAGGCTGGCCTAAGTTCTAGAAGAGTCCTTTGTAATTTCTAGATTGTATTTTGTAGTTTCTAGAATTATCTATATGTATCCCAAGTCCTCTATATAAGAGGCAGATGTAAACCATTTTTGGACAAGCAATTCAATACAAGCATTGTGAGCAATAGCTCATGTTTATTTGTGTGTGTGTTTATTTATGAATTGCTGAATTTGTATTTGCTTATTAGTGTTGATCTGTATCCAATCTCTTTCATGTGGTATCGAGTCTCGGGTTATAGAGAAGTTGGAGATTTGAAGATCGCGAAAGCCAAAACGCGAAATTTGAAAAGTGTTAATAATCAAAGTGGAGTGTAGGAGCTTTAGAAGCCCACAAATCATTCAAAGGAAGAGCAGATGCTAAGGAAATAGCTTATGGCAGATGAAGATTGCTGGCATATATTGGTTGTTGTTCGCTAAAGGATGCCACCATTGCCATTAATGTAGCTGCAAACCGAAGCACAAAGAGCCGTTAGGTTATGCTGTTGTTGTTTGAAGAGTTGTTGATTGCAGCAGCTAATGAAGACTTTGTAAAGAAAATAGGAGAATTAAAGGCTACAGTCAATCAGCATTGCCAGGGATGTTATTTGAGGAAAGCACAAGAGTTTCTTAAATCGGAGATTAAAAACAGGCTGTCAGCATTCAAAGAAGGTAAAATAAAATTGTTGCTTTAATTTGTGTTCATCATTTTTTAAAGAAATTTTTAGAAGACAAACATTCAGATTTGTAAGAGAAAATTGAAGAGTGAAGGTACACGAATCTGTCCAATAAGAGGGAATCGGTGTAGCAGAACCATTGTGAAAGGTGTTATTCAAATAGAGGTAATGGTAGCATTGGCTTGAGAATTTATGAAAAGATTTTTAGAGAGAGGATTGTCATAGTAAATTTGTGTTGCCCTAGTTAGGGTTTGGTATATTTTTGTTGAAATTTTCAGATTACATAAGTTATGTTTAAAGAAAAAGAATTATGAGATAACATGTGTCAAAAAGTTGTTGAAAGTGATGATTTGTGAAGTTTGAAGAAAGATTGCAACAAGGGTTTCAAAAGGTTACAACTTGTTGAAGGAAATTGTGGAAGAGTGAAGTTAGGTGAAGATTACAAAATTAAGGTGAGTTTAATTATTTGTTTCAATGGGAAAAATTGGAAAAAGGGTTAAAAAAGAGAATGAAAATTTAGTGGTTGAAAACAATTTTTTGGAAGAAGAATTAACAAAGGTTAGAGAACAATTGAATATTGTTAAAAAGAATAATAGATTCTATTTTGAAATTAATAAAGAGATGCGGAGAGAAAAGTGTAAACTTTTAGATGAAAATTATAATCTTGAAAAGGAATTGGAAGAGGTTAAAGATAAAAATGAAAAGTTAAAATTATTTGATGAGGTTAAAAAGAGGAATAAAGAGTTAGAGGAAAAGTTAAGATTGTTTAAGGAAATCAAGAAAAAGAATGAAGAACTGGAACAAAAAGTAAAGTTGGTTGATGATTTAGAAGAAAAGGTGAAGAAATTAGAAGAAAAGAATAGTTTATACAAAAATGAAATATCAAAATTGAATGAAGAGAATGAATGTTTGAAGGCAAAGAAATATGTATGCGATGTTTCATGTAGTACAGAGGATTTGAATCTATCAATTGAGAAATGTGTTTTTGCTGAAGAAGTTTGTGATAAAAATTGTCAAAATGATAATGTTAGATGTAATGACAATGATAACAATATTGGTTTAAAGATCATGGAAATAATGGGATACAAAGGTAAAGGTTTAGGAAGGTATGATCAAGGGATAAGAGAGCCAATTAAGCCAATAATGAGGCCAAAGCATGAAGGTCTTGGATATGTGACAGGTAAAGGAAATACTATAGGTGTAACCAAATTAATTAAAGAAATAGAATGTGTGCAATGTTGTCACTATAATAGGAAAGGACATACGAAGGATAGATGTTGGGACTTACATCCTTGCAGTATTTGTGGTTTGAAGAGTCATTCAGAAAAAAACATGTTGGAACAGGCAGTGCAAGAAAGATTCTATGGCAGATTGTATGAAAAAGGATTGTGGATGGGTTTATGGATCGAGTTGGTAGAAAATTATAGGTATGATCAAGAACTTGTTTAAGTATAAAATTTTGCAAGTGAAAGTTATGGCATTCAAGCAAGGTTTTCAAAAGGCATAATTGATAATAAGTTTGAAGATGATAGTATCATGGAAAGGCAAGACATCTATAGAAGGAAAGACTCCAAGAAGTTCCAGATTCAAGTTTTGAAGAGTTAAATAGTTCAAGGATTGCCGCAACAGTTGGACTAGGACAAAAGCATCATCAAGGCATAAAGATCATCAAGATGGAAAAGAAAAGGATTCGAGAAAGTTTGAAGAGTTGGTTGCAACCGTAAGGAAAGGAAGAGAAAGAAGACAATTGTCAATGGCAAAAGAGATTGGGGAATGCCGCAGCATTCGTGGTCGAAATTAAGGAAGGAAAACCTCGATATTAGATTTTTCTAGAATAATCTATGTGATGTAGTATTGTAATTATTGATGTAATTAGTTGATAGTAGAAATTAGGGGGGAGTGTCGGAAATAGGTAATTTCTACTATATTCTAGAATCTTCTTATGATGAATATTTTATTTGTGTTGTAAGGTCGGCCGACTATAATAATTTTCTAGATGTTTCTATTAAGTAGTTTCTAGAGTCATTCCTATATTTCTATGTTCTCTATATAAGAGGTAGATGTAAACCATTTATGTACAAGCAATAGAGGAATCAATGTGTTGGGACTTAAAATTTCATGTAAATTTTAGGCCCCCATATTGAAAAAGAGGATTTTAACACTCAGAAATTCAAGTGTAAAAGCAATCTCAGGAGCACATTTTGAAAAATTATAATTTTGGATCTATTCAATTTCAAGAGAAATCACTTTGCAGACATGTTCATTGATCATATGTGAGTGTCTCTACAAATTTCAGCCTCATACAATCTGATTTGACAAAGTTTCGAAGCAACAAGTTGAAGGGTTTTCTAGAAAATCTGCTGTCAACATAGTGGAATCTGTTAAAATGGTCAAATTTGAGGGTGAATATTAAGCAAATGGATGATGATAATCACAAACAGATTAGCGCCTTCAATTCTCTACACCAAAATCTACCTCTACATCAATTTTTAGGGCGTTTGGACATTATTTAATATTTTTGCAAAATCGATTCCAAACTGATTTTGCACAGTTTCATAATTGCACTCCTAGACAGCTACAAAGTGATCAAGTTTGATTTTTAATATTTTTTGAAGGAAGAAGATTTATGAAAAACCCACTTTCCTACATGTTCATGTGACCTAAAGGAACCAATCCTTTAAGTTACAGCTTGTCAAAATCACATTTGGTATTTTTCCAAAAGGGCAAATTGGCAAGTTTTAGTTCAGTTTAAACAGTTACAAAAATGGCTGAACAAGAAACTTCGATTGTGAGAAGCTTTCAATCCCAATAACTTCATGCCAAATCATTTTACAATCATATTACCCTACCATCAATCAACATTCCAATGTATTTTCGTAGCTCCTGGAGACCGTTTGAGCAATTTTCAAAAGTGATTTTGGAGGCCATTTGACTCATTTCATCACAGTGAAAAAAGTTAAAAAAACAAAAAAACAAATTTTGATAAATGCTCACTTCAATTTAAAATGAAATCTAATGAAATATCATGGGGAAATGAAATCTTTTAAAAAGTGACTTTGACTGAGGAGGAATCATCTTATGGTTACCCACATCAAGAATTCACTCAACTTTCAGAGACTATTTTCCGAATCAACTTATCATGAAAAAGAAAGGACAGGATGATTTTCTAAAGGATGATTTGAAAGCAAGGACACATTTAACTTATGTTTGGAAAATCATTTATCATCTTATGATTTACGGGCAGGCAAACCTTAAATTCGCCGGCAAGAGATACTACATCGGCATATGTTTGCCCGACAATGCAAGCCACGCTGATGGAACTTCATCGGCAAGAGAAATAAACTCGGTGGAATGTCTCTTCGGTGAAACAAGTCACGCCAAAAGCTTGAGGTGAAAATAATTAAGATAAATGATACCAATGTAATCTTGGTAAGATTTAAAAAGGACCAAGGGATCATACACCTGCAAGGGAATTTTGGGCCAACATCCAAGCTTCAAGTTCAGGCCGAGAGATAGGTGAGAAGGACCAAACCAACTACTTCGTAGACGGCAACATTTTGCTGCTGTGTATTGTTGTTACTTTTTAGCCTTTTTGCTGCTCACTTTTAGATTGTCCAGTTGCTGTTCTATAACAGCTTATAACTGTTCCTTCTTGTAATTTTTTTTTATGCTTACTCAAAAAAAAAAGATTTTTGAGGATTTAAATATTACATTGTTCGAGTAACAAGGCAAATAAAGGTGAAGATAGAGAGGTAAAGTATTTTGATAAGATAAAATATTTTAAGCCATGATGTGAATTATTTTCACTAGGGGAATTATAAGGTGGATATTTATTTTTCCCATAAAAGGCATAAAGGGTAAAATATATAAAGTATTTGCATGGGAGGTTGAATTTTTAGCAATATGGTAATTATTTTACCCACAAATATATTAAAAGTGAAAATTACAAAATGTTTATACTTGGATGTGGAATATTTTTCATCAAATAAGTACGAGAGTGGGAAAATATTGTTAGATGGAAAATGTATTTATTGGGGAAAAATACTAAATGAGATTATTTTGATAAAATAAAGGTGCAATCATGATATTCCACTGAGAGGTTATTAATAGCACAAATGTTTTTACTAAGGAATAAAACATTCCTTCAAGAAGTTAAAATCATTTGAAGAATCATGGAGGGGGTAATTATTTTACCCAAGGAATAATTTATTAAATTGAATGGGCGGGAGATTTTCCAGCAAAAGGATTAGTGAAGATTATTAAGATTTCAAAAGAATTGCGAAATGATGATTATTATTCACGAAGACACAAGGATGAAGATTAAAATATTTAATTTTCCAAAAGGCAATTAATTAAATATTTTATTTTGCAGAAGATAATTCAACGAGGAGCTGCATCATAATGAAGAATTACCTCAAATGGATAATGTGAAGGGTTGTAACCCTAAAATAATGTATATATGCAATGTGAAATTATATAAAAAAAATTATTAGATTTAGGAGAAAAAAGTAGTAGGTTAGATAGTTTGTAGTTTGAATAGTTGCTGAAATAAAACATCATGATATGTATTGTAATGTCTTTTA
>VDFB02034904.1:0-24148 GCA_007258455.2 Sequoia sempervirens
GTGGTTTTGATGTAGTCTCCTCTTTCCCATTGAAAATATGTTTTTCAGTAGTTCGATACTTATGATTTCTATGGAGGAAGTGCCTATACTCATCAAACACCTGCTTTCCTAAACTTGTTGAGCGACAAGATTTCATCTTTGGACCACAAATTGGACATGCAAATTTTCCCTTTGTTTGAAGACCTAGAAGATGATATATAATTGGATTAAATATGTCAATTTTTATAATTATATATAATGAATAGATTATTTTAAAAACATTCATGATATCTACTTCATCGAATTAAATATTGTTAAAGTGCAGTCAAATGTTATAAAATACCAAAAAAATGTGTTAGCCCTAGGGCATCATGAATTGTCCATACAAGCATTGCATGGAATTGAAATTGTCTTTGTCCTATTGGTCTGGAGACGTCATACATAGGGACGCCATTCCATAACTTTAGTAACTCGTCGATAAGAGGCTCGATATATATATTCATATCTTTCACCTGGTACTTACCTAGTTGAATGAACATAAACATTACATAATTATTATAACCATTTTACTGCAATATATATAAATTAATGTACATGACTATTGAATGAAAAAAATATAAGTCATTATGCAACAAATAAGACAAATGAGATGCTACTATGTTAAATAAAATTGATGTAAACAAATACCTAGAACAATAATTGACAACATTATGTGCTCCTTCTTTATTGACATCCATGGAGGAATGTTATTGTTGATAACAAAAATAGACCACACTGAGTAAATAGATCTCAACTCTCCAAATGGATTGACACCATGCATACAATGAAAGCACGAGAATTCTGAGGTTTTAGAGGTGTGGCCATTTCCTCCATGTCCCCTAAATGTAGGAGCCATGCAGTAGGAATTAGAAGAATGTCATCTCCACTTCTATTGGGTGCATGGTAATCCACCATCAATTGCGCTAAGCTTCGCACCTAAATAATTATTACATCACGTGGAATAATGAGATATAACGAACCTTGTGAGGCATTTTTTTGTTACTTGATCTGTTTGATATCTACTGATATGACATTATGGGCATTCTGTTGCAAATTCCTGTTGTTTATGATATATAATATGATCATTTGGACATGCATCTATTGCTTGATACTCCATTCCGATATCTTTCATAATGGCACATAAATCTCGGTATGATCGAGGTAAAATATTTGATGGTGGTAACAAAAATTCACCAATCAATCTACAACAAAAAATAATTTGTTCATATAAAGAATATTAATGGTACACATTTCATCTTTTATTTACTAGTGATAAACTAATGACAATTAAAATAGATGAAAAAAGATGACATTTATGGCATAGCTTAACATCCATGAGATTGCTATGTTTGATAAAGCATTCATAACCTTAAAGTTCAACAACAACAATACAGTAGAGAGAAGAGTTGTTTCAGAGCCTTCATATAGGGGCTCGTATGCCTTGTCAAGTACAGGTAAATCATGAACATCATCAAAGTCATCTTGATCATCATGATCAGCTCTACCACTAAATGTGGCATGGATCAATGTATTATTACCATCATCTTCAACTGTGTTTTCTGAAACGGTCATCTTCTTCCATAAGATCATTAACTAAATGCTTCGATATTCCGCGACTCCATGAATTTCATCCCGCTTGCAAAACCACATTCTACGGGCTATGATGAATCCATTATCATGTCACGCCTAGAAACTACACTTTATAATAATGATGGGCACAAATAAACCATGATCATGATCAAGTGATTATATATATATAATGTTAAAACGATATAAACATTTACAAATTCAATCAATATAAACACATATAATGAACAACTTACCAATGGGCGATAATCATGCCCCCCTTCAATGTGACCATGTTGCCTACAATGTTTCTTAGTTGTTGTGATTAAAAGTCTTCTCATCTTTAAACCCTTGCAATTATTGCAAAGACAATAACATTTCCCATCACCTTTTTTTTCAATCTATCCCACATTCTATCAAGTGTCTCTTCATTTTTGTTGCGGACAAATAGTGTCGACTTGATTTTTTCTTTTATGACTTGACTATTTGATCTTCAAAAAATATCAAACTCACACTCCAATAATTTTTTATAGACAGGTAACATAGTCTAATAATTCTGATATTTTACACCAAAAAAATTTGGCATGCAACCACCCCTGCAAAAGAGAAGATAGTCTGAAGTTAATGACCCCAAAAAACACTTTACAATGCTAATTCTAAAACTTATTAAATTCTGATTTTACTATGATTTCCAACTGTTAAGACTCCTAAAATTAGAATATTGAACTTGATCACAAAATTCCTACAACAATGGAGGTAGCGAGCTAGTAAGAGCAAGTGACCCATTCCTATGGAGCAATGAGTCTTAATCATCATTGCTAATGTCAATACGGATTTATCCTTTTAGTTAAAGATGCAATGTGTCACTTCTTATGGCGAGCTTATCCCTAGGGCCCTCAACATTGAGAGAGCCCTAATAAAAAAAAACGAAGCATTGGTAAGAGCATGATTAGGGTACAAACCCTAGGCCTCCGTAGAAACATAAACAATAACTATAGCGGATTAGTGAGGTTGCAATACCGGAAAGATTGAGACAATGTAGGTAATAACAAAATCTTGCAATCTAAAGATTGTAGCCAATAACAAGCACACTATGTAGCTTAGTGACATTTGTAAATGCAATCTACGGTAAGAAGAATGACAGTCACTTGAGATGTGACAGTCAAAAAGAGGCTAAGCAGTGACAAGATAATAAAGCTCAAACCTTGCATAGTAAAGTGGAGATTTTAACAGTGAGTTTCCTTACCCCCTTGCTGACCTTAAGGGTTTTTCAAATGCTTTTGGTAGTGTTAGACAAGGAAAATGCAATCAAGGAATGACTATCCAAATGAAGTAATAGTGGTAATCATAGGTTCAATGTTTCTTCTTAGCCATTAATATTGTATAATGGAGGTAGTGGATTGCATGTTTGAGCAGTGTTTTGAGACTCACAAAGATGGGAAAATAGTGAATAATACCTTGTGGACTATGAAGTAGTGTCAATAAGGTTGAAGGATCTTAAGAACTACAATACCATGAAACAATGAGTCCCCTGTAGTAAGTAGGCAGTCTAGGGCATAGTTTGATTTTATAGAAGGATGCTCATGAAAGGAATCTTCAAGTGATAGTGAGTGAGCTGTTTGAGATTGCAGCTGAGGGTGCAATACCCAGTCTTAAAGGAAGTTAGCAAAGCAGTAAATGTGCAAGAAAATTGAATCGTACACAACAAACAATTCACAATGTTATCTTCCATAATGCCTTGAGTTTGAAGACAAAAATTTCATTGTATCTTCATGATGAAAGTGGTGAGCTTAATGGTCAATCACTGGCAACCATGATTTTAAAACATGCTATTGTGCTTATGGAGGCAACATTTTAAGCAAGGCAGTGAGTGGTGGTTTGGAACAATGGCAGGTATGAAGGACTTGCTTTATATGCATACTATGCAGTCTAGCTTAAGACAACATTCTTAGAAGAGATTGAAGGTGGATTATGGAACTCAAGGGTTACCATGAAAAGGATTAAAGCAAAGACTGAGATCTATTTAAAAGCCACGGTCATGAAGATATTAAAGATGTCACATGCAAAAACCTAGTAGTTGGAGTAATGAATACATTGCCAAAGAGGATAGTGTGATGGGGCAGATTTAGGAGATCTCCACATTATCTAATTACAGGGAAATACATCATTTATTTATTTTTAATTAAAAGAAATCATTCTAAACCCTATATAGGATACATTGATACTTCAAAAGCCTCTAAAGGAATTTCAGATTATGCAAATATATGTCAAGTAACATTCATAAGGTTTAGAAAATCTTGATCACTCTCTAGAATAGCCCATTAAACATGGGTTGTGCTTAAATGCACTACATAATTAATATAACACAACCACTCTGCATATCAACCAGAGTTATAGGCTCTTTATTGCAGCAAGAGGTAATCACTTTTCGATCATGCTATAATTACATCCTATCCTATTACACTTGAGACAACCTGAATGCACCCAATGATGATTAGTGACACCTACATTATACAACTTGAATTAACTACATTATATGAGTGCCTCCATTTCTATCACAACATAGCCACATTAAACTTGGGTCACACATGAATGCATCATGTATTTGTTATAGCACAACTGTGCCACATGACCAATATAGTTATGGATCACATAATTACAGTCACAAGAATTTGTTCCTCCATTGTGATCTTATGGTGATTCCACACAACAAAATCTGGACATGAAATTCTCAAAACCCTTAACCTCTAAAAATGAAATCTGATGAGATGTTGCTTTAAAATATGATTTTCAAACCTGGAACTACAAATCTGACTTCACAACTGAATTCGCAAAAAGACAATGACTACCCTCAACCTGGTGATATCTTCTTGAATTTTTTCTTATTTTTCCTAAGAAAATCGTTCGTAGTTCTCCACAAACTGTCTCAAGTAGAGCAAAACATTGTCGCAATAAATCAGGCGTGAACTCACTTTTCTTTATGTCGGCCACAATTTGATTTTTTTAATTTTTCATGTTTGTCGAACATTCGATGAAAATAATAGCTGACATTTCGACGAACACTAGGTTCGTCGATATTTCGACGAACATCGGGGATAAACTTTCAAAAAAATTGGAAATTACACATCAAATTTTACAAGCACCCGACGAACATCGAATTTTACATATTTTGTTGGACAGTTTCGTCGTATTTTGTAGTCAAATGTATTAGTGATAGTTTATTTATTTATTTATTTTTAAATGCCATGAAGGGATTTAATAAAAAAATATTTAAGTTATTTATTTAGAGTTTGAAGTTAGAAGGATGATTGATTATTTGAATGAATAGCCATAATATATTTGACTAATACTAGAAGAAGAATTATATTAGTTAATTAAATAATTAGAAAATAATAATTAATATTGGAAGAAAAAATAGATAAGTGATGAAATGAAGTGGATTTAGATAATAAAATTATTGAGAGACAATTTTAGGTGTCTATAGTATGCTTTAGTAACTATCTATGACCTTGTTTGTTTGAGCTGAATTAGTCAATTATGCCAGTTATATTCAGAATAACATTGCCCATAAGGTAGTTTATAATATCACTCTAGAGGAGGCTTGGTACAATATCAAGCCTAATGTTTCCTTCTTTAGTGTATTTGGTAGTGAGGCTCAAATATTCATACTGTATGTTTGATGTAATGCAATAGAGAAGAGTCAACCATTAGTTTTTGTTAGTTACTATGACAGTATGAAGGATTTTTGGTTGTTTGATCCAACCATTAGAGATGTCTATTTTTTGGAAATATGTTCAACTTGATAAGTCCTTCACATAAATGGATCCTTCATTTGTTTCTGTTGGCAACACAAGGGCAAACAATTGAGAGGGAGGCGAATCAGTTGTTCCAAAAATTTAAAACTTATTCAACTTATTAACCTTATTCTCATATCTAATTAATAACAATGAAAGCATGAATCATCAACACATCATAAACACACATAACATTAATATTTTTACATGGAAACCCTATTAGGAGAAAAACCATGGTGGATGTTAATCCACAAGATTATACCCTATTAAAAGTATAAAGAATGAAATGGGGAATGCACATGCATTCAAACACACTACCTAGAGCTCACTGCTCAATTAGAACAAGGCTCATAGCCCAAAGGAAGACACACTGTCTTACAAAAAGATTCAGATTATATTCATAGGGATTTGAACTGACAAAATAACATCTGCTAATGCTTGATCACACTTCTGGTTAAGAACATGAACACTTCTTGAATCTTCTTCACACTTCTTCACACTTTGCTCTGCCTTCGAATGATTTAGAATATTATTCACACATACACACACATTCGACACTCTCAATCATACATCCAAATTGAATAAACAATCGCTCTTATATATTTGCAACAAGAAATTTCATTGCTAGCTTCAAAAAAATAATAAAATGAATATAAACTGTTGGCCCAAATCAACAAAATTTATCAATGCGAATCAACCAAGGTAGGGCGCAACTTATTGAAGACCCAAATCAACATCTCCAACATGAAAACACTTCAATTAATTACTCCTCGAAGATCCACAACATGCTACAAACACCATGTCGGCTAAGAACATGAAAAACATGAACACACAAAAGAAAATTGCCAACCACAAGCACAATGATCAATAGGGAACGTGCAACACAGATAGAGCAAAATCTAGAGACATCCAAAAACATCATGAATCACTAGAGAGGCATCCTCAACAACTAAACTAACTGAAATCACATTATCTTTAATCAAGAACACCAACTGAAGCAACAAAAAAATATCAGAATATAAATCTTCATAACTTGATCAAAACTTCATGCAGATCTATGAAACTCAACGTGGATAAACTAGATACACTCAGAAACAAACCCTTTAGTCCACAACCTCTGATCATCAACGTACAAAACTCACTGACGGATTGAACTTCACTTCACCTCTGACAACCTGCAACTCATTCCATTACAATTTTCTCAATATCCTCGACATATACAACTTCTAATGAATCAATGCTAATAGTGTTGAGATCAATGATGACCACATATTGGCAATACAACTGCAACATCTAACAATCTCCCCCTTTGGCATTGATGGAAACACATGATGTGAAAAATACCATCAACACAACTATCTCTTAACACTTACTCCCCCTTAGGTTCTAACTCATTTTCTCCTCAACTCTTTCACATGATCTTCTTCCCCACAAGGCTATTAGACTCTAGAAGGTTTTTCACATGATCTTCTCCCCCTTTGACATCAATGAAAAAGATCTCTAAGCTCCACACAAACTCTGAACCACACATCTGAATGTCTGATTACTCCCCCTAAGTAGCAATCACCACAACATCAATCTGGATCAAGATATGACTATGAAATGCATGGACTAATGCAAAGAAATGCATCCTTAGTTCTAATTAGGAGGGGTAATCACCCCTAACTTCCCTCTGAGATACTCAAAAGTATCCTTAGGCAATGACTTGGTAAAGATGTCTGCAATCTGCTCCTTAGTAGGAACTTACTCTAGTCTAACTTCCTTTTCACTTACCTTCTCCCTCAAAAAGTGAAACTTAATAGATATATGCCTTGTCTTTGAATGTAGCACCGAATTCTTAGAAATGTTAATAGCACTTGAATTATCATAGAATATAACTATCGGTTCATCATACACAACTTTGATATCCTTCAACATCTACTTCATCTACAATACTTGAGTACAATTATTAGCAGTAGCAATGTATTCTGCCTCTGCAGTAGATAAAGAAATAGCATTCTACTTCTTACTTAACCATGAAATCACCTTCTTACCCAAGAAAAATGCTCCACCACTAGTACTTTTCCTGTCATTTACATCTCCTTCCCAATCAACATTAGTAAAGGCACTCAAAGTAAGATCATCATCTTTAGGATACCATAGGCCAAGGTCAACTATTCCCTTCAAGTATCTAAAAATTCTCTTCATAATAGTCACATGAGATTCCTTAGGATTGGCTTGAAATCTTGCAACTATACATACAACATTCATGATATTAGACCTAGTTTGAGTCAAATAAAGCAATCCACCAATCATCAATTTGTATCTAGTCTGATTTTCTTTTAGAGAATCATATTTTGTTGTCAACTTACATCCGGTCACCATAGGTGTACCAACTGGCTTTGAATCTTCCATACCAAACTTCTTCAACAATTCTTTCACATAATTGGACTAAGATATAAAAATCCCTTTATCTAACTGAGTAATTTGCAATCCCAAAAAGAATTTCATCTCACCAATCATTGACATCTCAAATTCACTCTGCATCTCATCAACAAACTTCATGCACAAACCATCATCTCCTCTAAAAATGATATCATCAACAAAGACTTCAACAATCAACTCTTTATCATGATCAATCTTGAAGTACAAATTACTATCAACAATACCTTTATTAAATCCAAGCTTCAACAAATACTTGTTCAATTTGGCATACCATGCTTTAGGGGCTTGCTTGAGTCCATACAATTCTTTCTTCAATTGACACACCATTACTCCCTTATCAGTCAACTAAAATCCATTAGGTTGCTCAACATACACTTCTTCTTCCAATTCACCATTGAGAAATGCTGATTTGACATCCATCTGATAAACCTTATAGTTCTTGTAAGCAAGATAAGCAAGAAATAATCTTACAACTTCAATTCTAGCAACATGGGCAAAAGTCTCTTCAAAATCAATTCCTTCCATTTGAGATTATCCTTTACATACTAGTCTTGCTTTGTTTCTAACCACTTCACCTTGCTCATTTTGTTTGTTTCTAAAGACCCATTTAGTTCCAATTACATTTTTATCCTTAGGTCTAGGAACGAGAATCCATGTATCATTTTTCTCAATCTGCTTTAGCTCCTCTTTCATTTCTTCAACCCAATGCTCATCTTGACATGCTTCATTTACACTGGTAGGCTTAGTCTTTGAAATTAAACAATACTCTTCAACAATTTTTCTCCTATTCTGGAAACCTTTGTTCTTATCACCAATGATCTGATCTTCTGAATGATTCAATCTTACATACCTCAAAGTCTTTTTAGGTTGTTCTTCAACTTCAAGCTTTTATGTTCTCTCTTTTGCACTTTCACTAGTTTCTCCTTCCTCTTGATTTTCCTGATTCACCAGAATGATTTGAACTTGATTTGTAGTCTGAACTTGCTTTCCTTTGTTTGTATTGTCATTTTGATCATCAAAATCATATCCACAGGTTCTGGATGGTGTACCTAAGTCTTCATCAACCTTGACATTTGCACTTTCAACCATTTTCCTCAATATTTTATTGTAACACCGGTAGGCCTTTCTTTTAGTAGAATTTAACCCGGAAAGATACCTTCATCACTCCTAGCATCAAAGTTTCCTATATCTTCATCTCTTTTGTTATAACATTTGCTTCCAAAGATCTTGAAATATCTAACAGTAGGCTTATGACTAGTCCATAGCTCAAAACGGGTCTTACCAATATCACCTTTAATTTGTATCCAATATAGTGCGTACACAACAGTACTCACAACTTCATTCCAGTAGATATGAGGGACATTTCCTTCCACCATCATTGTTCTAGCAGCTTCTTCAATTGTTATGTTCTTCCTTTCCATAACTCCATATTGCTGAGGGGTCTGTGGTGCAGATAATTGTCTCTTTATTCCATGTTCTTCACAAAAAGAATTAAATTCACCGAAAGTGAATTCACTGCCTCTATCTGATCTTAGAAATTTAATCTTCAGACCTGTCTGTATATCAACCATAGCCTTAAAGATCTTGAACTTTTCCATAGCTTCAGATTTATCCCTTAAGAAAGTAACCCACATCATTATAGAATAATCATCAATGAGCAACATGAAATACCTGTAACCTTGTAAGCTTCTCACTCTAGAAGGACCACATAAATAAGTATGCACAAGCTCTAACGATTCATTTGAACAATGTTGTTTGCTTCAAAATGAAATTCTAGTTTTCTTCCCTAACTGACATTCCTTGCAATTGGCATTAATAGGTTTCACCAACTTAGGTATATCTCTCATAGCCTTAGTAGAACTTATCTTGACAATATTATCAAAGTTAACATGACACATTTTCATATGCCATAACCAACTTTCTTCAACTTGAGCAATCAAACAACTTTTACTAGTAGAACTCAAGTGAAAGATATTACCTTTTGTTTTTGTACCTGATGCAATCACATTTGCAAAACTCAATATATTCTACACTTTTGATCCAAGAACTGAAGATTGTATCCCTTATCAACCATCTGACCAACACTTAAAAGATTATGCTTCAATACTTCCACATATAGGACATCATCAATATTATGCTTACCATCACTAGAAATGCATCCTCTGTCACGGATCACACCAGTTGTATTATCACCAAATCTCACAACACCACCATCATACTTTTCCAAGCTCACAAACATATTTTTATCTCCTATCATATGATGTGAACATCTACTGTCAATCACCCATTCATCATTCTCTTCAACTCGAGCAACAAGGGCTTTCTCAACATTTGTACAACTAGTAGATTGAGTAGACACAAGATTATTTTCCTTGATAGCAATAAATACGCATTCATCATCACCTTTATTAGATTCTTCGTTTGTCACACCTTCATTAGTATCATAGTAATACTTCTTTTGAAATCTAGGCTTGTTATGTCTTGGTTTAGGAGCTCTTTCCAGACACCATGATGCAAAATGACCTATCTTATTGCAAGAAAACCATTTAAGAGGCATTTTTCATTCATACTTACCTTTTCCTTTCAACACTCTTTTGACAATACATGCTTCCAGCTCTTCCAACTCTCTTTCTTCTTCTTCTATCTGTCTGATTTCATCGTCATACTTGAATGTCTTTCTAGATGAACTCTCACTAGGATCATATTTCTGTTTATCTCTTTCAGAAGTAGTAGACTTAAATGCAGATTCAACCTTAGGAAGGGCATCACCGAATTCACTCAGCTCAAAATTAATAAGCTTACTGGAACCAATATATCTTTGGTTACATTTGTTATAGTTCAAAGCTCTTCAATAGCACTAGCTTTGACTTTGTATGAATCAGGCATGGATCTAAGCACCTTAGCAACAATCTTTGATTCATCTATCTGTCCACCAACATATCTAATACCACACACAATTTTATTTACTCTTTACATGAAAGCAGTAATGTTCTCATCATCACCCATTCTCAACTTTTCATATTTCCCTTTCAAACTTTGCAACTTAGCAATCTTCACATTAGCATCATCTTCATATAAGGTTTCCAAATTTTTTGAGATCTCATAAGCAATCTTCAAATCCATCACATTTGTCATCTCAGAATCATTCAAGGCACTCAACAATGCTTCCTTAGCCTTGATATTATACTCAACATCTCTAATCTCAGCAGTAGTAGTAGGACCATACTGAGGAATAACATACACATTACATGTAATGTTCTAGAAGGGTTCACCAATGCATCTCAAATGACACTCCATTTACGTCTTCCATAGAGAATAACTTGTTCCATCAAATCTCAGACTATCCTTCTTGTAAGTTTCCATCCCGGATCACCTCAAGCTGTTAAAATTCTTCCAGTTAACCTGCTCTGATACCAATTGTTGGCAACACAAGGGTAAACAATTGAGAGGGGGGACGAATCAGTTGTCCCATAAATTTAAAAATTATTCAACTTATTAACCTTATTCTTAGATCTGATTAATAACAATGAAAGCATGAATCATCAACACATCAAAAACACACATAACACCAAGATTTTTACATGGAAACCTTGTTAGGGGAAAAACCACGGTGGAGGTTAGTCCACAAGATTATACTGTGTTAAAAGTGTAAAGAATGAAATGGGGAATGCACATGCATTCAGGCACACTGCCTAGAGCTCACTGCTCAATTACAACAAGGCTCACAGCCCAAAAGAAGACACATTGTCTTACAAAAAGATTCAGATTACATCGGTAAGGATTTGAACTGACAAAATAGCATTTGCTAATGCCTAATCATAGTTTTGGTTAAGCACATGAACACTTCTTCACTCTTATTCATTCTTCTTCAAACTTCTTCACACCTTTCTTTGCCTTCAAATGATTTATAACATTATTCGTACATACACACACATTCAAAACTCTTGAGCATACATCCAAATCAAATAAAAAATCACTCTTATATATCCGCAACAAGAAATTTTATCACTACATGTCTGCTTCAACAAAATAATAAAATGAATATAAACTATTGACCCAAATAAAAAACAATTGTCAATACGAATCAACCAAGGTCGGCCACAATTTAGTGAAGACCCAAATCAAAATCTCCCACATAAAAACACTTCAATTAATTACTCCTTGAATATCCAAAACATGCTACAAACACCATGTCGTCCAAGAACATGAAAAACATGAACACGCAAAAGAAAATCGCTAACCACAAGCACAATGATCAATGCGGGCATGCAACATAGATAGGGCACAATCTAGATACATCCACAAACATCATGAATCACTAGAGAGGCATTCATAACAACTGAACTAATTGAAATCACATTATCTTTAATCAGGAACATCAATTGAAGCAACATAAAAACTGTCAAAATATAAATCTTCATACCTCGATCAAAACTTCATGTGGATCTCTGAAACTTGACGTGGATAAAATAGATACACTCAACAACAAACCCTTTAGTCCACAACCTCTGATCATCAACGTACAAAACTCACCGACAGACTGAACTTCACTTCACCTCTAGCAACCTACAACTCATTTCATTACAATTTTCTGAATATCCTCGATATATACAGCTTCTAATGAATCAATGATAATAGTGTTGACATCAATGACAACCACATATCAACAATATAACCACAACATCCAACAATTTCTTCTTATTCACTACCTACTTTTCCTTCTTTACATGATAATACCTTAACACTTGAGAATAATTCAAATGATGGTCTTGTTCTTCCACCACCACCTCCACCTCCTTCCTAGATGGGCCCACAATAATATTGAGGAGACTGGACCTTTAGTTTGTGATCGTATGAGTTCTTGATGCTCTTGCTAATGTTTTTTTGACAATTATCTTTTGATTCATGATATCTATACTAATCCACTAAGTTTTCGAAAGAATTATAGTATTCCAAAGTGGTATTATGCTATGATAGAAGAGTATTATTCTTTTATGAGGAATAATAATGGAATTTGGTCTCTCTTCCTAAGGGAAGAAAGTTGGTTTAGTGCAAGAGGGTGTACAACACTATGTGTCTAATGGTTTTATTGAAATATACAAGAATCATCTTGTAGATAAGGGTTTTTCATAGGTTGAAGGTATTGACTACTTTGAGACCCTTCCCCTTGTAGCCAAGATGGATTCAATATGTCTTGTCCCTTTTGTTATTTCTTCTTAGAGATTGTAATGCCTTACCAAGGATGTACAATTACCAAGCAACAAAATGATTAGATCTAAGTATAAATGACATGGAATGACCAAAGACAACAAAGACTTTGTCCCTACAATTACACATAGGATTAATTATAAGTTAAATAATTGCTAATACATTTATCTCATATATTTACATATATAATACTCTAAATCTAATTTTATATATATGTATATAAAACTATTTATAATAGTAATGATAATATGACATCTATATAATTCTCCCTTCAATCATTTATAAAACAACATAATTTAACAAAATAAAGGAAACAAAATTTGAATGAAATTAATTGGAGTTAATTACTTACACTTGCCTTAAGGAACTTATGCAATGTAATAATAATAATATCAATAATGATAATGATATGTTCTCGGAAAGTTTAACAAAATAGACGTTCTTCCAATTTACCTAATAATTAAAATAAAATAAAATTTATGACACTAAACAAAACTAATGTCTTTAAGTAAACCATATCAACAAAAGTATTTTCTTCACTTTAATATGGGAATCAAGTCTTCGAGAGCTTATATGCAGATATTAAAATATATGTTTAATTCCATTATGCAATAATCAAGTATGGTAAAGTAATATCATTCTTTATCTATTGCCATAATAGGCTTTAAAAAAAAAAAACTAACAATTTTATCTAAATATCATCATCTAAATTACTTAAAGGTAAGAGAATACCCAACTCATAACTCTTAAACCATTTAATTGTTTCATTTACTAGAATAGTCTATTTATTTTGTTCTTGGAAAGTTACCTAGAATTTATGGCAATACCTACTAGAAAAGTAATCATCACAATAACTTGATTAGATTCAATTTGCTTATAAGCATCCTTATTCTGGTTTTTAGAATAATCTTGAGGTTATAAATCTATCAATAATCAACATAAGTATTACCTAAAGAATAATTATTTTTTCACAATACCTATTTGAAGCAACTACATAAGCTAGTTTATTATGAGTTCACTAAAGGTTAAACTTTTACTATCGTTTTACAAAACCAAAAATAATGAAAAATAGATAAGTTAACATCACTAATAACTAAAGATCCCTTACTTGAATTATATACTTAAATATTCCTAAATCACATAAACAACAAAGTTACCTTTCACTCTGAATTTACCTAAACCAAAGATATCATTAATCCAAAAAGAATATACAAATTTTAGCACACAATATAGTGGCAATCATTAATTGAATAGATATATATACAAATGTCTCTATATTTGCTCACCAAGATTGCCAACATATGGATGATAAAATATAAAACCCTAACTCTATGCCAAAATGGTAAAGGTAGAATCCCAAAGAGTGTGATAAACCTTAAAATGCTATTGGATATATATATAAAAAGAAAAAAATGACAAACACAATTCAGACACTATGGAGAAACCAGAGGCCTTAAGTATCAATATGGCGCGTCTCCCTGCTCTCCGCAGACTTCTGAAAGGTCTCCATTGTATGGTTTCAGAGTTCCACCTGCAGCATATTTAATTTGTTATAATTATAATTGTATTGGGTTGAATTCATAAGCAAAAGCCCCAGTGCCAATTCTACAGTTTTTTTTTGCACTTTAAGGATATGGAATTATTCCATCGACTTAGAAGAAGGTGGTGTTTCACTTGAGTTACCATGGGATAAAGTCACAACACTATTTAATCTTGCTACGTTGTCTGAACAACTACGTGATAATGAAAACGCAAATATTTTATACAGGTTACTATTCTTCAAGTTTCCTCATTATGTGGATGCATAACTACGTCTAGCGGCCATGGCGCAGGCTCGGAATGGGACCCAACTAACCTAAAATTGATTGGGGCGACACGTAAGGGCACTGCTGGTGCAAGGAGTATGACAAAACATAGTTCAGACCTATAACAACTATGATTCAGTTTTTCTATGATGAACATATTGCAGCACCGAGGCCTCATAGCAAGCAATAAATAAGCTACTCAGCGATTACTTTTTTGTTGGAAAATTGAATGCTCTTGAGCCTCTTGCTCTCACGCCAGATCCCCTGCTTCATCTACTTGTCAGGAGCCCCCAATTTCAATGGCAGTTTTTGGGATCTTCAACTTCGCCTACCCATCAGGAGCCCCCAATTTCAACGGCAGTTTTTGGGATTTTCGTCTCTACAACTCTGACAGCCATGAAGTAAATGTGGTAGCTCATAATTTTGAATTCTCAATTAATGCTGGTAAGTAATTTCAAATTTGATAGGGAATGTTTGTTGAAGACAAAAAGAATGAAGGCAGATTATTCTGTCAGTTGATAAGACTCAGTTGAAAATCTGAAGAAGAAGAATTCCTGAGCAACAACAGTTTGAAGGGAATGTTCTTTGTTCTCTGTGTGATTCAAAGAATGTTTTCTGTGTGAGCTTCTGAAAGCTCGTGAACAACAGCAGCTGTTTGTTTTGTGGATGAGCAGAGATTGCTCCCAAAGAGCTCTGCGTAGCTCATGCCAGTGAGCTTCTAGTAGCTCCTGAAGTTGTCTGTTTTTGGTTGAGCAGTTGATTGCTTTCAGCAGATAGTAATTCGTAGCTTAGAGTTAGCTTTCAGTGGTTTATGTTTGATCTTCAATGTATTTCCATTTCCAACATATTTAATACAAAAGACAAATATTGCATGCCCAGATTTGTCTTCTTGCATTTTGTTTATTTTGCATTTGTATTCCCCTATTTGGGAAAAAAGAGCAGCAACTCTGTGTATTTCTGTGCATATAGAAAACTTGACATTTTTCTGGTTATCTCTACATTTAAGTGCAACATTCTTAGTTTTTGAAAATATCTACATTCAACTACAACAATCCTACAAAAACTATCGGCTTTTGAGGGCACTAATTATATGTTAATGATGAACACAATTGATCAACCTGTGATGGATCCAACTGTGAAATAAAACAGGAATGTTCAAATTTGAGATCTAAAATAAAAACCCTAATTTTGATCTTGAGATCTATAAACACCAAAAGTATACCAAGTTTCCCAGACATGTGATTTGGAAAGCATGCTATACCATCACATAAAAACTAGAGACGGACATCTTGATCATCCAACAACCCTAGTATCATAATCTGTTAACCGAACTATAACTCTTGGCATTAAGGCTTATTATTTTACTAAAGATTTTATTGAATCACATTGGGTGAACTAACTAACAGAATGTCATTTGATATCACAAAATGAAACACAAGAACAATTATGTATGATACCTTCCATTGTATGTGACATTTTCAAGTATACGGTTATTTAAAAGTTGCCAAGGCAGATAATGTATCAAATATATCTATACTATCTACAATAGTATTCAACAACAATTTATCATTTCTATTATAAAAGTGAGGGAAAGGTCATATAACAGAAGAAGAATATTACGAAGCCCTACCAGCATAGAATTAAAGGAAAATGAGATAAACCTAAATGTTTCTTTTGACAATAAGAAATCTGTATACAGATAATGAAATATATATATATATATATATATAAACATATTTTGTAGTCAGATATTTATATTTGTGATTACGTAAACAACCAATATCAAATGGAGTATTACGTACACCAGGAACTCCATAAATGTTAATACACCATATAATTTATAAAAGAAATATCCACCTTTCTATGTGAAATTTAAGTAATAAAATAAACATATATAGAGACAAGAAATTAACGGTATCCATTAAATACCTAAAACTCAAAACTGTTCATAAAATAAATTACAAAGGGTAAAAGGATAGGTAAGAGAGATAAAGGAGAATAACACAAATTTACGTGGAAAACCCCAACTGGGGAAAAACCCCTCGAGAAAGATCCACAACTCTTTTATTAATCATCCATAGAAAATACATTATCCCCCATCTTCATTCAATACATGGTCTTTTAAAGCCATCATTTCCTGAAAATAACCACTCCAACTTTTTTTTCAGAATAACTTCCCAAACTACTATTAATTTATTTATTATTAAAAATTAACAAATCAATTAAGTGTAAACTTTAGTTTCATCGCATGGATTGTTCACCCCAGGTGAAAATTTCATCATCAAGCAATTAGATTTACTTGCAACACTTTTTTTGAAATGTTAGTATATTCCAGAAAGGTAATAACTTTGTGAATTAAATAAATGTAGAAAGATAAAAGATGGTAATATTTATGATAGCATAATACTATTTTTTTCAACTTAATAATAATATGAACTAATTTAGAGTTATATTGATAGTGTAATTATATAGGTTTAACTTTAGCTTTGTAGGAATATAATTATAAGTTTTCTTATATATATATTAGATCGCAATATAAGGATAGCAATTGTGTATACGTTTGATTATCTTATAATTATACCCAACTTAAGTATTATACTTATATAGTTAAATGAATACAATTAAATATCCTTCTAAATCTATTTGTAAATATTCATAAAAACTTATATTCTATCAAATATAAAAATCTTGCATGTATTGTAATGGGACAATTATATACAAGCGAGGTTTCTATTTATTACAAAATATAAAATGTAATCCCTTTAACAACACATATTCAGCTAGAAAAGAGAGAAAGCTTTAAGAAATATTATTAAAAGATAAACTTCCATTTAACCTAAAATACTTCAAATGAAATGAATTATTACAAGAAGGTGGTATTACCTTACAACTTGCATCTTATAATGATAACCATAATGTGATTAAAACATTTATATTTTAATCCAATGATAAGAATGATATAAGGAGACTACTACAATAATTTCTTACAATGAGATTTCAATACAAAAATCTATTCTTAAAATTCAGACATTGTTATTATTATTAAACTAAAATATTTCATTTTCGAGAGGGGCATTATAGAGATGACCAGTTTTATAAAGGGGTGTGAATATTTCTTTATTGCACGATGATATTCATGAGGAGATATATTTGGAGTAACTTCCAAGATTCGTGTAGGACTCTTCACTTGATTGAATTATTTGACACTCATTACATGGTCTCGAACAAGCCCCTTTGTCTTGTTATAAGAAGAATGATGGTTTATTTCTAAATTTTGATTTCACTTGTTGCCACTTTAATCACATATTGTATATACAAAGACATGGATATAAGATTTTGATTCTCATATTGTATGTATATGATGTGATTCTTACTAGTATATCCTCATCCATGCTTCAAGATATTCAACACACTTTGATGGAGCACTTTGACATGATTGATCTCAGGATTTTACACTATTATTCATTGTTGCAGGAGCACCTAGGCTGACCTCCATTTTGGTTTGTCATCAATTTTGGCTTGTACCTGATCTTAGCCAAATCAGGGTATTAGAGTGCTAAGTTTGGACCTTAGAAGGTCTTGTTTGTGTGTGGAATGAATGAATTAGTCACTAGGACTAAGATCATCATAGCTTAGTTTTCATTAAGCATCTTTTGCTTTAATGAGTTTAGTAGTTTAATGTGGGTAATGAACCTTTAATGTGTTCTAAACACATGGTTGTTGTTAGAAGATGCCAATGGATAGTTAAGGGAGTTGTTGGCTCGAGATCAAGGTGTTAGAGGTCCTAAGATTGAGGATCATGACACAATCATGGAAGTTGTAAAGTAGTTGTAAAATTGCATGGTAACATCTTGTTAGGTTGCATGTAGCTTGGTTGGATTAGATTCCCTTGAAATCAGGGATGTGGAGTCGAGCAACTTCCCTTGAATTATGGAAAAGGCACCTATCTAGGTGTGTGGCTCGTAGATAGCAATCAGTTTTTGTTGTAAACAAATTTTGGTGTGAAGGAATAGAAAGCATTGGCAGAATTCTATGTTTTCCCGTGTGTTTTGCAAAACAAAGCTATCATAGGCGTTGTATTCACTGATTTCACACTGTATTTGTGTTTATAGGATAGATTTGAGTAACTTTCATTTTGTATTCAAGTTGATTAGTGTAGAGTTGTTGTTTTGAATCCATAGATCAGAGTTAGAGGGTTTGTATCTCTGTTTTGAGCAGTCAAGTTACTAAATGGCTCCCCCATGAATTCTAACCACGGGGTTTTCCTGAGTTTGGAAGGAAATGATAGGGGAGCCAGTCTTTTGTACATATTTAGAAGTAGGAGTTCCAAGGAGCCAAGCAAATATTTGTAATCTCAAACCCTAGGCGAGCTAGGACTGCCCAGTTGGGAGTTTGAGAGAGGAAAAGTGAAGAACTTAGGCAGGGGTTACAAGCACTGTATGGAAATAGTACGGTCTCAGGTAGAGTTAGATAAGATCCTCACATGCCATAAAGATTGAAGCATCAATCAATCCATTAGAGGTGGGTGTGAATCAAAAAGCAGTGAAACCCTAAGTATTAGGCCTATTAGCCCTAATAGTCCTTGTTTGTAGGAATCCACCGTACGGTAGAGACAGAGGTCTGAAACCTGATGAAAGATTTAAAGCTCCAAAAAGGGTGTCTGAAAGTGACATTTTTTTGCTAAGTCATTTGGAAAGTTTGGGCAGGAAAAGCCAAAAAGGGACTGGTAAGGGCTACAAGGATTAGCCCTCTTCAAAGGCAAAATCCTGAGATCGGTAGGAGTGGAGATTGGAGAACCTCCAAGATGGTTTCAATTAGATGTGAAATACATGAAATCAGTGTTTCCAACTCCCTTGCAAACAGTTCAAGCATGATGATGAAGTTGGCACTTAGATTCTTCTAAGTCCAAGGAAGAGTAATCAGTTTCAAAGGAGGTGTTGATCTTCCAAAGGTAAAGCACAAGGTAGAAAACTCTTTGAGAAGAGTTGAATCAAGAATTATTAATGATCTAAGTCTAAACAGAGCCCTGAAGTTGTTAGGTTCTTGGTGGAAGGCAGAGAGAAGTCTTCTTGGAGATTGTGCAAGCAACCTTTGGTCACATCCTACACCATTCGTCTTCAAGTCCTACGTTTTATTGAGTGGATCTATATTTACCAACATAAACATACAATTTACTTGATTCATTAGGAAATATGGTTGATTTTAAGCCTACTCCCACTCCATTTTATTCTAGTGCCACTTTGGTTTTCACTTGCACCATACCTAGTGTTGATACTAATTTATACATATAGTTAGTTGGTAGTCTTTTATATTTGACCCACACTCATAACATATCACCTTTTTTGTTGGTATTATCTCTCCCTTTCAGCATGATCTTCATGAGAATCATTAGAAGGAATCTAATCATATTTTGGGGTATATTTGGGGTACCACATATTATGGCATTCAATAAACACTAGGATATTCTCATATAGTAGGCTTCATAGATTGAGACTGGGTTAGTGATGATGACTCATGTGATTCCTCTTCAATTATATTCCAATTACATAGTCTCACAAGAAGTAATTCATGATTGCATTATCATCCATTGAGGCTAAGTATCAAGGTTTGGTACTTGATAACCATAAGGTTTTGTGTATTAAACATATTAAGATAGAGTTTGGTTTACCACTTGATAATCCTACTATTCCTTGGTGTGATAATCAAAGTTCCATTCACATTTCTTGAAACCCAATGGGGAACTAAAGGATACAACACATTGAGATACACATGCATTTCATTCAATAACTCATCCATGATGATGTTATCTCCTTAGAGTATTTTCTACTCAGGAGTAGGTTGCATGCATATTCACTAAACCTTTAGCATTACCTCATTATCTTTAGTTAAAAAATATTCTTGGAGTGAAGGAAATTATCCTCAAGTAGTCATCTTGAGTTCTTCTTTTTTTCTCTTCTAAAAGGAGTTTTTTTCTCATAGGGTCTTCTCCTTTTCTTTGTTTATGAGAGACTTTATTGTACATGGGTGCCTCATCAGATCTAGTTATCAAGGTCCACTTTTTTAGTGTTTAGATCTATCCATAAATATCACTCAAGGGAAGTTTTAGATTGAAAAGTGGTTTTACACAACTATTACACATGTACCTAGTTGTCAAATTCACGCTAGTTTGTATGCTCACTTAGAGGATTTTTATTTTTCTTTTGTCTCACCTCATGAGTGCACTAAGTATTTCCTCACACTTTTCCCAAGTGTGCCCACATGAGTCACCCCTTTTGGAGGAGTAGTCAATATTCTATTTCCACCTTCCTTCTTCCTCCTTGTACTACATAGAATATGAGCATAGTGTACTTTATTCATTCACTTTTGTATGATAGTTTGTCATTTTTATACATTTATCTATGTAAGTTGTTTGATTTTACATTCATCATATTTTTCTCCATCACAAATAATTTACTCATTTATTTCATTGATTTTTTTGGCTCTCAAAATTCTACGCCCATTTCTCTAGAGGAAGCACTTGCTACTTATACACAAGGGGACAGTAACATGCAAGAATGAAGTTCGAACTCATCAATAAGAGATAGACAACTTTGGCTTGAGTATTAGGATAAGACACACCATCTTCTTATTTAGGTTTTGTTATCATGGTTTTTGTCATTCCCTCCAAACCACATCCACCTATGAAAATTCTACCTAAGTTAAAGTTATCACCACTTCATGTGGTTTTCAAAACTATGTCAGATGTCGCTATGGTTGTCACAACCCCTTATTTTTTGGACACTTTGAAGTTAAGCATAAATTTTTCCATTGTATCTATTCTTTATAAAGTTTTGAAAACAACGTTGTAGTTTCACAACTTTGCTAAGCATCAATTGAAAGAATACAAATTTAAGTGATAAGTAAGACTAACATTATTTCAAAACTTTTGTAAAGTTTTGAAACCATAGCCAGTCCTTGATGGGGTTTCAAAAACCTATTTTATTTTTTATGGTAAGGGATTTCCTTTAAATACTTACTACTTTATTAGTTTTGAAGCCCCTTTTCAAAAAGCACCCAAGTGTTTCAAATTGTGCCTTGATGAAATATTGTGAAGTGGAGAATAAAAATGTTTTCAAAATTATGTTAGATTCTGATGAGTTTCTCAAAGCCTCATCGGGACCTGACATAGGTTGCATACATTATTATTAAGATAACCATCTTATATTTTAAGATTCCTACTTAAGATAATACAAAAAATGGAAATGATGAAGCACATGAAGAAAAAGCAGAGAATATCAAATTCATCACATTAGGCAAAGCAATTAAAACATAGAAATTGGTGTATATATATATAATATCAAAAGGGAGATTTTGAATACAATATTTTATGCATAGAGAGTGAATGTATCAGTTTTTCGATACCTTCCACAACTTCCTGAGTTCTTTCAATCTTTGTAGGGGAAAACAAGTTTTCATTAAACTCAACATAATGAGAAAAGGTCTCCATTACATTTCTCTAGTCCAACATGTAGGAGAGTAACAACTTATTTGAATTGCTCATTCTAGAGAGTAGTGGTAATGCATATAGCGTCCCCTACCAGGCCTTCTTGCAAGTACTCACTCAGTCATCCCAAGGTGAATTACACACTAGCTATTTATGCTAGCCTCACCAGTCTCTTAGTAGCTTTAGCACCCATCCCAACTTGTCAGAAGTTTGGATGATGTTATACATTAAATGCTCCAAGAGTGAAAAGTTATGAATGCAGACCTATGCAAGGAATTTCTCCCCAGTAATATTCCTTATAACTCCCTCTTCTACGTCACTCCTTATAAGGAATACCTCCTTAAGTTGGTTTGTTGCTCATGCAGGAGCACCTAGGCCTTATTAACAAAATTTGATCACTTGGATGATGATAGGTTGGTCTGTAGGTTAGTATGGGTGTTTGAGTTTATTTAATCTAAATAAGGTCTAAAAAGATCATTTATGATGTAATTGGGTGATTTGGAGTCCTAGTTGCCAAGTTTGTAAAAGTTGCACAATAATGTTGTTAAGTGCAAAACAAAGTTGTCAAAATGTAGTTTTAGGGAATATGAAGGGATTGGTATTTTAAATGGTAGTTAGGGGAGTTAGATCGTTGGTTTTTTATTTAAAAATGTATTTAAAGGCCTCATGAAAGCTCAAGCAGTTTGTTGAAGTTTTGTATTGAAATCAATTTCAATAAACATAATGTTCTCTACAATTTCTTCTATAAATCTTAACTTTGTTCTTTCTATACGGACCCATACATGTTTTAAATGTTCTAAATCCTTTTGTGCTCTATAGATACATGCCATATTTCATTTGAACTCATTTTAAGATTCCAACTTAGGATATTGGGGGAGATTTTCAATATTTTCTGTATTAGCCTATTACCATAGTATTAAGGTTTTGATAGTAATTTAAATGATGTAATTGTCAATCCACCTACTATCCTCATCTATTACTCAGTGGATTGAAATTTTTTTATGGTAGAGTGGGTGCTAAGATGTTTAGGAAGGAAGGGGAGCAAGTTGTTTGGTTTGGAATGATACCCTAGGGTCAGATAATGCATTTTTTTCATGTGAAATGGTGGTGTCAAGGTAGTGTTTTGAAAAATCAGGGAAGGAGTTGTATATTTGAAGGATTAGTGACCATGTGCAAAGTATATGAAAGGTGTTTGATGCATTAGTTGTGTCTAAGAAGCTCGAGTAGTATTATTGTTGTCAATCAAATTGCACCCAAATGCTTGAATGACTAAATTCAACAATCTATTGAAACATGGGAACTATCTTTAGGCTATGGGTATTCCTATGGTGAACATAGACCTCCAGATTCTAGGCTAGTTCCTATATGATGATCAATTAGGTACTTGAATGATTTGTTGGGAAAAGGGAAAGAAACTTAATCTAATGCAAAACTAGAAAAGCTGAATTGTGGTGAAGCACCTATTTGATTTAAAGAAAGTAGATTAATTCACAACCGATTCCTTACAAGCCTATTTTCACAACTCAGACTGAATAATTTAACTGCATAAATGATTCACAAAAAGGCCTAATAATTTATTCTTTATGAAGGAAGAATTTATTTTCACAACTTAAAGATATGAATGTATTATAAGCACAATTTATGACCTACAACTAAAATCGTTTTTTCTGTACATGCATTTACAAATGTGACAGAAATTTAAAGGTTTTGATGTAAAACACATTAAATTTGCATCTAAAACATTCATAAAACAACACAACTAAATCTAAGAAGGCTAATATCTAACTTGCAATGACAATAGAAGGAAAACTTTGCAAATGATACTCTAACATAACCTGTAAACTTGCAAA
>VDFB02034905.1:0-18266 GCA_007258455.2 Sequoia sempervirens
AATTCATCAATTTATCTCCCGTGCGGGCATATATCATTATCACTTCCAAATTCATTTTCTGGGGCAAATCAGGGGCATATTTTAAACTTTTCGTCAATACTGGCAGTTGAGGCAAAACCATTCTTTGAAGCAATCCGTAAACACATCACTTCAAAGAGGGGCAAAATGTAGACACCTAAAAATGGTCTGGAGAATCTAATTAATTAAATACGACTTATTTGATTAATTTATCTTAAATTCATCTACTTAGTAAATAAATAGAAATATTTATTTATATTAAGTTCATTATTAATTCTTCTATTTCTCTCCTAATTAAATAAACAAAATTAAAAACTTTGTTTTATTTAATTATTATCATTATTACTTCTTTTATGTTTCTATCATAAATTAAATGCACAACTTGAAATAATTTGTGTTATTTAATTACCTCATCACATTTCTTCTTAATTAAATAAAGATATTCTAAAAATCTTTTATTTAATTATCATTTTCCTTTTGTTTTAATTTAATAAACAAACCCTATAGTCTGATTTATTAAATTATTCAATCCTCTTTTTGCTAAATTTAAATAAATTAAAATTATATTTAAATTTATGCATAAATCTTTTACCACTATTCACTCACCAATAAAATTAAATTTTCAAAATTTAATTAATTCTACTGTCATTCACGGGAAGAGATTCGGGGACAATCCTGCAGGAAGTCCTCTCAATCTTCTTCCTCCAATCTTCCCTCTTATCTTGCCTAGTGTTTTCATGGGGAGAAACAATCCTCCATGATTAGCTCCATCTTCTCATCCTATGCCATTCAATTCTCCAGATTGAATCATAGCCAATTATCCTATATCCCTGTGCAAATGTGCTATCGTAAAAGCTATAAATACAGCTCTTTGGCTACAGGAAATGGATCCCAACTTATGCAATCTTATTCTGCAGGTTTTCCAAAGCATCCAAAATTCATCCAGCATCTCAAGCATTCAACATTCACTCAACATCCATTCAGCATCTTAATTATGGCAGTTTACAGTAGTTTCTTTCTTAGAAGCTTTGCTGTAGAATCATTTTAGTTGCACATTTAAATCATATAAGAATAGAATAGCTTAATTCTCATTATCTAAGTGTCATTTCAATAGTTTAATTAGCTTCTAAAATCTGAGAGCAAAGTAGATTAGAGAGATCTTTAGAGTTAGAGAGCAATAGGATAGATTTCTGAAGATTTCTAGTTTAAATTAGCTTAATTTTCTTGAATCTTAGATGCAATGTCCTATTTAGAAGTGTAGAAGCATGTTTATATTGTTTAACTCATTCGTACGCTTACAACAGTAAATGCATATGTATGTGTATTTGTAAATGTAGGTGTAAAATAAATAAGAATAATGAAAATTATAAAAGAATACAAGGAAAGGTCTCCTCCCTTCTTGGTAGTGATAACCTCTGATAGGGAGGCTGGAGGAATCAATCACAGATCCCTGCACTAGGCCTTGTCATAGACCTCCTTGGTGTAATTTTTGTTCCACCTTAACCTATAGGAACTCTACCTTTTCTAAGTTCCCCTTGTTCTCCTAGCCAACCTCACTATCTTGACAAATTTTGAACAACCAAACCAATCCTTGGTTCAATGCTTCACTCTCCTTTGGCCCTTAATCTGTCCTAAAGGCCAAATAACCTCAACCTTCTTCTAGGTTCTTGCAGGGGTTTGAAAAGGTTACAAAGACTTCAAAATGGCTTGTCTAGGGTTCTTAGACAACCACAAGTTTCTAGCTTACCATCGTTTTCAAAAAATGCTCTCCTAGGGTTTGAAAGGCTAGTAGCCTTTGAGCCACTATTAGGTCTCCAATTCTAAGAAATTTGGCTATTGTTCTTAATTTTGAAAAACAAACCCCAATCTTTTTCTTTGATTCTCATTCCCTAAGGCTACCTCTTAAGGAATTTTGGGGTCTTGAGGCTTAGAAGGTCGTACAATGCATTGTTCTTAGAAATGAGTCTAAACTAGGGCTTCTAAACTGTTCAAAGTCGTTTATATACTGTCAAAAATTTCTCCTCCTAAAAGGTTTGATAGGCTCTCCTCCTTATCACCATACATGTCCAAGACCTTCCCCTAAATTCTCCAAATAAAATTTTTCAAAAATCTTTTTTCCCCTACAAGTTATCCACGCTGTCCTGTAGCCTTTTCTAACCGGGCTCTTCACTAGCCCGCCTAGGGCAAGGCTTTTCTCCTAGCTCCTACAACCAAAAAGAACCTAACACCTACCATATTTACAAGCATAGATCCTAGGCACATTTCCCAAAAGGTCATACAATTTGTATAGTGGGAAGGTGCCCTAGGTCTCCATTCTTAAAAATTGCCTACTACAGGCCTGAAAATGACAGGAAAACAAAGTATTTACAACCAACAGATGGAAAAAATATATCAATGAAAAATAATGGTACACCAAGCTTGTATATGACTACCACTACATTCTTCAACAAAGAAACAGTAAGATTCAATTCATTGAAGCTCAACAAGAATGCAAAGAACATGAAAACTATCTTTTTGGACGTTGTTTCACCAGCTTCACAAAATGCCACTTCAAAATAAAACATCTAACCCTCTTCCAAGGTTGAGGCATGCCTTAAAAATTTTCTCACAACAACTTAGATGCTTGGGTCGAGCCTTTTAGAAGGCCTAAAACAAACTTTGTAAAACCCACTGTGGTTTCAAACACCTTGCCAACACTAGACAACTTAACATAATGATATTGTAAAGCTATTGAGCACTTGTCACCTTCTTTACCAAAGTTCAAAAACAACCCAAAGCACCTAAAATAATGGTCAACATGATCTTATGATAGCACAACAAAATTTGGACTTCAAGCAAAACTCCAACAATAGTCCTTTCCCAGGTGCTCCTGCACCATTCTCCCCCTCTTAGCACAAACAACTAAGGATTGGAAGGAGGAATCAGAGACATATCAATGCCTTGCTTCTTAAGTTCTACTTCTTCTACCCAAGTAGCTTCAGATTCATGCTTATTCTTCCATTTCACAAGATGCTCCATGTACACCTTGTGCCTTGTAGTCTTCTTCACTCTTGACTCCAAGATCTTCTCTGCTTGTAGCTTGTCTTGATGAGGGAAGGGTACATTTCTGATTTCCTTGAGAACTTCTTGACTATTCTGATCCACATCCTTGACTGATCCCATGTACTTGATCAAGTCAGCTACATTGAACACTGGAGAGATGCCCAAATCTGATGGTAACTCCACCTTGTATGCATTCTTGCCATATTTGGCCAATACCTTGCATGGACCCACTCTTTTCATCTATAACTTGGTTGACATTCCCTTCTACAATCTAGATTTGTTGAGGTGGACCATAACATACTCCTCAACTGCAAATTGTACATCCTTCCTTGATAAATCAACTTTCTCCTTCAAATTTTGGGTTGCTGCTATGATTGTTTTCTTGACCTACTCTTGAATCTCCTTCATGGTCTAAGTGAAGTCTTCTGCATGTCCACTCCTATTCGCCATAGATCCAAGGTCTTTGAATTCACAAATGCCTCTTGGGTGTATCCCATACACAACCTCAAAAGGACTTTTCCTTGTAGTTCTATTGACACTGTCATTATAGGCATATTCAGCTTGGGAGATAACCATATCCCATGTCTGTCCATAATCCTTGGTTAGACACCTTAAAAGATTTCCAAGCACCCCGTTAACCACCTCTGTTTAACCATCGGTCTAAGGATGGTAAGCTGATCCAAATGACAGATTTGTACCTAATCTGCTCCATAGAGTCTTCCAAAAGTGACTCATGAACTTCACATCTATGTCTAAAACAATGCTTAATGGTAATCCATGGATCCTTACAACTTCTTTGAAGAAAAGGTCAGCTATGTAGCTTGCATCATGAGTAGTTTTGCAGGGAATAAAGTGACTCATCTTACTAAATTTGTCTACCACAACATAAACATTGTCAAAACCATTCTTGTACTTAGGAAGACCTACCACAAAATCCATGCTCACACACTCCCATAGTCTGTTAGGAATGGGCATGGGTTGATATAAACCAACGTTACTAGCTCCTCCCTTAGCTTTCATGCATATAACACATTGTTCCACATATTTTCTGACGTCTCTTGCTAACTTAGGCCAGTAATAGAACCTTTTCACTAGTTCTAAAGTCTTATTGATACCAAAATTTCCACTAAGACTACCATTATGCTTTTCTTGAATCAGATTTTCCCTCATTGACCCTCTTGGAACACATAACTGATTGTCCTTAAATAACAGTCCATTTTTCAATGTATACTTAGAATATTGGCTATGAAAGTGATTCTCAAAATTAGAACATACCTTATAAGCTTCTGAGAAGTCTTCATCTTCACCATAGAGGTCTTTGAAACTCTATTCCAATGCTCTTGAGCTGTATCTCCTGTCCTGTCAGTAATCTCCTGCTTAATGCATCTGCCACCTTGTTCATTTGCCCTTTCTTGTGCTTGATAGTGAATGTGAAGGCTTGGATGTATTCCATCCATTTCAAATTCCTATTACTTAACTTCTCTTGGGTGTTGATATAACTAAGTTCCTAGTTATCAGTAAAAACCACAAACTCTTTAGGTAACAAATAATGCCTCCACTTCCTAAGGGACTGCACTAAAGCATATAATTCTAGATCATAGGTAGAGTACTTTTGCTTGGCTTCATTGAGCTTTTCACTAAAGAAGGCTACAGGCCTACCTTCTTGACTAAGTACTCCTCCTACTGCTACTCCACTTGCATCACACTCAACTATGAACAAGTTGTCAAAACTAGGCAATAATAGAATTGGTTGAGTTGCCGCTTCTTGTTTCAGTTTTTCAAACCCTTTATCAGCCTCTAGAGTCCACTTAAACTTTGTTTTCAGACCACCTTTGATAGTATCTAGGACTGGTGCACATATGCCACTAAAATTCCTTATGAATTTTCTATAAAATTGGGCTAATCCATGAAAACTCCTTACCTCTGTTGCTGTGGTTGGTGTGGGCCAGTTTAGGATGGCTTCCACCTTGCTTGGATCCATCTTCAACGTTCCTTAGGATACTACAAAACCCAAGTACACAAGTTCCTACTTGAAGAACTCACATTTCTCAAGATTGATTGCCAACTTCTCCTCTTGCAACCTTTTAAGAACCATCTCCACATGCTTCAAGTGTTCTTCTGCTGTCTTACTGAAAAATCAGTATGTCATCAAGGTATACTACTGTGAACCCCAATTCGAAGTGCCTAAAAAAACACAACAACAAACAATGTTAGAGAGTCATTTTGTAAGCATGAACAAGGATTCCCCATGAAATCCATTCACAAAGCTAAAAATAGGAAATAAAACAAAGAAAATATTGAAGAACATAATGGAAGTATGAAATCCTAATTTAGCATGCAAACACTTGATCCCATGGGGGAGTTGGTGCAAATAGGTGTGTGGAGATTTTCCCTTTCCCAACTCCTTGAATGCAAATTTTGATTGAAGGTGATTGATCCACTTGATAAGTCCCTCAATGAGCTCCAAAATCTGCAATAAACTAGTTAAGAAGATGGATGGAATTTGAGAGATATTTGTGCATAATAACTTTGCATAATTGTGGATGATCAAATGCATGGTGAAGCATTCTATTTATAGAATGTTGAAATGGAAACAAAGCCAAAATAGAGCAATGTGGGATAAAGATTTGACCAATGGAAAAATGCCACTTGTCCAAATGTGATTGGGTGAGGAATGTGCAAGTTTTGACAAATGTGCCAATAAATGCATTATTTGAATTTTAATTTTGAGTAAAGACATGTAAGAGGGGGAAAGAAAAGTGCATTAAATGCCACTTGGCTCAAGGCAAGGACATGTACGAAGAAGTAAATGCCTTGTTGGAAGGACTTGTAAGAGAGAGCAAATGACATGTTGGAAGGACATGTCATTCAAATTTTGAATTTGAAATAGAAGAATATTCCTCCAAAAGATGCTTTGTTGAGGGAAAATGAAGATTTAATAAATCAATAAATCGATTTATTTGTGCAAGTGGGAAAAGCTAGAGGATTTTGAAGATTAGATTAGATTTAATCAAGATTTGATCAATTTAATGAAGATTAGGAAGTTTGACTTTTTTTTTTTTTTATTTGAGGGGTAAACGCTTTTGACCGGAGCTATGAACCGAATACAACCATTCAACAATACCACCCCAACGGGGTTTGAACCTTGGTGGCAAGAACAACAATGCCACCTATAAACCATTACACCATGCCAATACCGGCAAAGATTAGGAAGTTTGACTTATTTTGACTTAGATTTTTGGATTAATTTAAATCAAACAAGAGAGGAAATGATTTAATGAGTATGTTTTGATTATTTAATTAAAGAGATTGAAGTAAGATTAAATTAAATAAGATTTTAGTTTATTCAATTTAATAGATAGACTTTAGAGATTTAATTAAATAAAATTAATTATTTAATTAAATGTGATGGAGAATGATTTAAGAGAATTAAACACATGATTTTTTTAATTAAGAGAAGAAAACAAATGAATTTAATCAAATAAAGATATTCAATTAAATGGTTAGGTCAGGGAATGATTTAGGATGAAATGATGTCGGTAGTCAGAATCAGATGCACAATGTCAACTTGTACATTTTGCGTATCTACATCTACCACAAAGATTCCTGTGAAATCCTTAAGCACTTCATTCATTAGTCTCATGAACGTACTAGGTGCATTTGAGAGGCCAAATGGCATCACTTTCCACTCATATAACCCATCATTTGTCTTAAAAGTTGTCTTCCACTCATCACCATCCTTAATCTTGATCTGATGGTACCCACTCTTGAGATCCAACTTAGTGAAATATTGTGCTCCTCCAAGGCAATCAATCAAGTCTTCTATTCTAGGAATTGGAAACCTATACCTAATTGTGATTCTACTTATCACTCTAGAATCAGTACAAAGTCTCCACTTACCTCCCTTCTTTGTTGCTAAAACCACTGGCACTGCACATGGGCTGATGCTCTTTTGGATTAGTCCTTGATCCAATAATTCTTGCACTTGCCTAGCTACCTCTAGGTTCTGCTCAGGTGTAAGTTTATATGCTGCTTTATCAGGAAATGAATCCCCTAGTATGAAGTCAATTTGATGACTTATAGCTCTCTTTGGAGGTAAAGTTGCAGGTGTACCATCACTAACTATGCTCTTGTACTTATCAAGCAACTTTTGGATTGCTTCTGGTAAGACTATCTTTTCAGCCTTTTCTTCCTCTTTGGAATACATCATGATCACATATCCTTCATTCCCTTGGTGTAGGTCCTTAAGGAACTCCTTACCACTGCTCAACATGATGTTAGGTACCTTTGACTGTCCTTCATCTTCCTCTGTCAATGACTGCAGTTTGAAGGTTCTTCCATCCTTCTTGAATGAGATGGTGTTCTCTTTCCCATCATAAATGGCACTTCTATAATATTTCCATGGTCTGCCCAATAGTAGATGACATGCATCCATGGGTAATACATCACAAACCAACTTGTCTTTATAGCCTCCAATTGAAAATTCCACCGTTACTTGCTCATTCACTAAACCACTCTGCCCTTTATTCAGCCATGTGACCTTGTAAGGGTTATTGTGAGGTACCTTCTCTAATTTTAGTTTAGTTACTACCTCCTCTGAGATTATATTATATGTTGAACCAGAATCTACAATGACTTTGCACACCTTCCCAAGTATCTTGCACCTAACTCTAAAAAGAGCTCTTCTTTGCTTAGGTTCCTCTTTGACTGGCTGCCTGATCAGAATTCTATTAAACATCAGATTTTCTCCTACCTCAGATTCTATGTGACTGATTTCAAATCCCTTAGGACTCATAGTGTCCTCTTGTGCATAGGCCACTCTCTTTTCATTGCTAGAAGAGGACGCTTTCTCCAGACACCTATAAGCTGCATGTCCCATTTGACTACAATGGTAACACTTCATGTTTGCAAAGTAAGAATTACTCCTACCTGTTCCTCTGCCTCTGTTTGAACCTCCTTGAGGTCCTCTTCCTCTATTTAATCCTCCTCTTGAAGATGTTTCACCTCCATGCTCAGCGAGTTTGGATTCTCCTTGATTTCTTTGGTCATTTCCTCTACCTTGGTAACCACCACACTGTCATCTTTGATCTCTTTGATCTCTGCCTTTGCCTCTTCCCTTAGAAGACTGTTCTTGCTTCCTCTTGTTCCTGATAGGGATAGGGTTGGATTGAGTCCTCACTGGCTCAATGCTCTGGGTCTCCAATAGATAACCCCTTGGTGTTTCTCTCCACCACTCAACCTATAGGTCCTAAAATTTATTAGGCACCCCTGGTCACTTGCCAACCCTGCTATCAATTCCAGTTTGCTGCTACTAAACAGTTCTTGGTGCTTTTCCTCACATTCTCCATCTAGCCCTTAATCCTTTTAAAGACTAGACAACCTCTAAATCCTCCTAACTTGCTTGCAAGGGTGTGCATAGGATTTCTTGACTTCAAAACGGTCTAGGAAAGGTTCTTGTCTAATCACAAATCTCCTTTCTTCTATCGATGCCACCATACCCTAGGTTAGGGTTTTAGGAGGGCTAGTAGCCCATGAGCCCTATTAGGTCTCTTAGCCCGAGGTTTTAGGTTATTACTCCTCCCTACTCAGTGAACACCAAAACCTCAAAGAAATAACCCTGGCTCAATTTTGGAGCACTTCAATATTTTTGTGGTTTCAAACCTTCTCAGGCCGTACACAGGGTTATCATTGATTTTGAGAAATTTAGGGCTTTTTAAGCCTTTTCTTGAACACACAAAGGACTGTCTTCTTCCTTCAGCCACCAAATGAATTGGTGATGAATCCTGCCTCTTTTCAGAGCTTTTTAAGGTCCCCTACAGTCTTTATACACTTTTCATTGAATGGACATTCATCACCCCGGCGTTAGGACTGCGCAACACTGTCTTTCCCAAACCGGGTATAAAACAACTCGCCTAGGGAAAGATCCTTAGCATGCTTTTTGAACTTTTACTAACTCCTATATTTACATTATGTACAAGGATGGAGTCTAGATTTATTTCCACTGCATCCATACTCCTTGGTACAGACAAAAAATAAGCTAAAACTCCATTTTTCTGAGATTACTAGTCAAAACAGCAGAGTAGGGAAAACACAGTATTTACAAAACAACAGAAAGCGATGGAAATACAAATTAATGAACTGGATAAAATGCTTCAAAAAGCTTCAATACATGTTATTCAATTCAACAAAAACTTTCCTCAACTCATTTCTTGCAGCTATCACACGCAAGAACAGAAAAATAAAACTTTCACAACAAAAATCACTGTTTCTCTTATTGTTCTCCTGAAACTGTCAACATTCGAACATCTAACCCCTTCAAAGGTCAAGAGATCTCTTTTTACAATACCAAGAAACAATTAGGTTTTCATTTTTGAGCCTAAGAACGGCCAAAAGCTTAGCATTGGAAAACACAGTGTGTTTTGCAACGTTTGTCTAAAGCTTAGGGAACAACCACAAAAAGGATTCCCAACTTATTCAACTTTCAACCTAAGAAAAAAAAGGTCCTCAGTCACAATCTAGATGGTGTTAAAGACCTTACACAACAAAATAAAATTGATTTTGAAACAAGAATTCAAAATATGCTTGCACTTTGGTAGGGGCTCCTGCACCATTCTCCCCCTCTCAGCACAAAGATCAAGGAACTTGAGGTGATATTAGTGATAGATCAATGCCTAGCTTCTTAAAATCAGCTTCCTCAACCTAGGTAGCCTCAAATTCATGTTTGTTCCTCCACTTGACAAGGTGCTCCATGTATACCTTGTGTCTTGTAGCCTTCTTTACCCTGGATTCCAAGATCTTCTCTGCCTGAGGTTTCTCTTGATTAGGAAGGGGTGTATTACTGATATCCTTAAAGATCTCTTGACTGTTCTAAACTTCATCACTGACTATCCCCTTATACCTGATTAAATCAGCAACATTAAATACTGGAGATATGCCCAAATCAGATGGTAATTCTACCTTGTATGCATTCTTCCCATACTTAGCTAACACCTTGCATGGTCCTACTCTTTTCATCTGCATTTTGGTTGAAATGCCCTTCTGTAACCTTGATTTTTTTAGATGAACCATAACATAGTCACCTACTCCAAATTGCACATCTCTCCTTGACACATCAACTTTATCTTTTAATTTTTGTGTTGTTGTGATTGTCTTCTTAACCTGCTCATGAATCTCCTTCATGGTCTAAGTGAATTCTTCTGCATGTCCACTCCTATTCTCCATTGTTCCAAGGTCTCTGAGTTCACAAATTCCTCTTGGGTGCATCCCATACACAATCTCAAAAGGACTTTTTCCTATAGTTCTATTGACACTGTCATTATAAGCATATTCAGCTTGAGAAATCACCACATCCCATGTTTTTCCATATTCCTTTGTCAAGCACCTCAAAAGATTACCTAGCACTCTATTAACCACCTCTGTTTGACCATCAGTCTGAGGATGGTAAGCTGATCCAAAAGATAGATTTGTTCCCAATCTGCTCCATAGTGTTTTCCAAAAATGGCTCATGAATTTCACATCCCTGTCTGATACAATGCTCAATGGCAATCCATGGATTCTTACAACTTCCCTGAAAAAGAGATGAGCAATGTAGCTTGCATCATGTGTAGTCTTGCAAGGGATAAAGTGACTCATCTTGCTAAATCTGTCCACAACTACATAAATATTGTCAAACCCTGCCTTAGTCTTGGGGAGTCCTACCACAAAATCCATACTAACACACTCCCATGGTCTATTGGGAATGGGAAAAGGTTGATACAAACCTGCATTGTTGGCTCCCCCTTTGGCTTTAATGCAAACTACACACTGCTCCACATATTTCCTAACATCTCTTGCCAACTTAGGCCAATAATAGAACCTTTGTACCAGCTCTAAAGTTTTATTTATTCCAAAATTCCCACTAAGACTGCCATTATGTTTCTCTTGGATCAGATTTTCCCTCATTCATCCTCTTGGGACACATAACAGATTACCCTTAAATAATAGTCCATTTTGTAATGTATACTTAGCATACTGACTATGAAAATGATTCTCAAAATTAGAGCATACCTTGTAGGCTTCTGAAAATTCTTCATCATCAGCATAGAGGTCTTTGAAACTCTCCAATCCAATGCTCTTTAGCTGTATCTCCTGCACTGTCAACATTCTCCTGCTTAATGCATCTGCCACCTTATTCATTTGTCCCTTCTTATGCTTGATGGTAAAAGTGAAAGCTTGGATGTATTCCATCCATTTCAAATGCCTATTACTCAGCTTCTCTTGGTTGTTGATATAACTAAGTTCCTGGTTATCTATGAAGACCACAAAATTTTTGGGTAACAAATAATGCCTCCACTTCCTAAGGGACTGCACTAAAGCATATAATTCCAGATCATAGGTGGAGTATTTTTGCTTGGCTTCATTGAGATTTTCACTAAAGAAGGCTACAGGCCTACCTTCTTGACTAAGTACTCCTCCTACTGCTACTCCACTTGCATCAAACTCAATTGTGAACAACTTATCAAAACTAGGCAATAACAAAATGGGTTGAGTTGCCACTTCTTGTTTCAGCTTTTCAAACCCTCTATCAACCTCTTGAGTCCATTTAAACTTTGTTTTTAGACCACCTTTAATAGTATCCAAAACTGGTGCACATATACCACTAAAATTCCTGATGAATTTCCTATAAAACTGAGCTAAACCATGAAAGCTCCTTACCTCTGTTGTTGTGGTTGGTGTAGGCTAGTTTAGGATGGCTTCCACCTTGCTTGGATCCATCTTCAATGTTCCTTGGGATACCACAAATCCTAGATACACAAGTTCTTGTTTGAAGAACTCACACTTCTCAAGGTTGATTTCCAACTATTCTTCTTGCAGCCTTTTAAGAACCATCTCCACATGTTTCAAATGTTCTTCTGCTATCTTACTGAAAATTAGTATATCATCAAGGTAGACTACTACAAAGATTCCTGTGAAATCCTTAAGCACCTCATTCATTAGTCTCATGAACGTGCTAGGGGCACTTGAGAGGCCAAATGGCATCACTTTCCACTCATACAAACCATCATTTATCTTAAAATTTGTCTTCCACTCATCACCCTCCTTGATTCTAATTTGATGATAACCATTCTTAAGATCCAACTTGGTGAAAAATTTTGCACCTCCAAGACAATCCATCAAGTCTTCAATTCTAGAAATAGGAAACCTATACCTAATTGTGATTCTATTAATTGCTCTAGAATTAGTGCATAATCTCCACTTACCACCTTTTTTTGTTTCCAAAACCACTGGGACTGCACATGGACTAATACTCTTTTGAATCAAGCCTTGATCCAACAACTCCTTCACTTGTCTAGCCACTTCAAGATTATGATGTGGTGTGAGTTTTTATGTTTCCTTGTTGGGTAAGAAAGCTCCAGGTATGAAATCAATTTGATGGCTTATAGATCTCCTTGGAGGTAGGGTTGCAGGTGTACCACCACTAACAATTTCCTTGTACTTTTCTAACAGCCTTTGAACTATTTCAGGTATGACTATCTTCTCAGCCTTTTCTTCATCTTTTGACTGCATTAGGACCACATATCCTTCATTCCCTTGGTGTAGATCCTTAATGAACTCCTTGCCACTACTCAACATGATGTTAGGAACCTTTGACTACCCCTCATCTTCTTCTAATAATGACTGCAGCTTGAAAGTTCTTCCATCCTTCTTGAATTCAATGGTGTTCTCCTTCCCATGATATATAGCACCTCTGTCATATTTCCATGGCCTACCAAGCAGAAGATGGCATGCATTCATGGGTAGTACATCACAAACCAACTTGTCTTTATATCCTCCAATTGAGAATTCCACTGTTACCTGCTCATTCACTAGAACACTCTGCCCTTTATTCAGCCATGTGACCTTGTAGGGATTGGTATGAGGTACCTTCTACAATTTTAACTTAGTTACTACCTCCTTAGAGATGATATTATCTATAGAACCAGAATCTACAATGACCTTGCATACCTTTCCAAATATCTTGCACCTTGCTCTAAACAAAGCTCTCCTTTGCTTGGGTTCTTCTTTGACCGGTTGTCTGATCAAAACCCTGTTAAACATCATATTTTCTCCTACTTCTAATTCTATATGACTGATCTCAGGTGATTTGACACTCATGGTGTCCTCTTGTGCATAGGCCACTCTCTTTTCATTGCTTGAAGAAGAAGCTTTCTTCGGGCACCTATAAGTAGGATGACCTAGCTGATTGCAGTGATAACATTTCATGGTGGCAAAGTAAGAGTTACTTCTGCCTGCTCCTCTTCCTCTGTTTGAACCTCCTTGAGGTCCTCTTCCTCTATTAAATCTTCCTCTTGATGATGTTTCACCTCCATGCTCAGTAAGCTTAGATTCTCCATGGTTCCTTTGATCATTACCTCTACCTTAGTAACCTCCACGCTGTCCTCTTTGATATTTGCCTCTGCCTCTGTCCTTAGAGGACTGATCATGCTTCCTTTTATTCCTCTCTTCAATCTTTATAGCGAACTGATAACATTGATGGACTGTCTTGGGGCTGAGTAAAGCCATCTCTTCCTGTATGTTCCACTTCAAGCCATTAAGGTACCTAGCCACTTTCAGGCTCTCATCCTCTGTCACATTTGATCTCAAGCAAAGCTTCTAAAACTCTTCAGTATAGGTGTTGACATCTTGATCTTTCTGCCTTAGACTCTGTCTCTTCTTGTGAATTTGGATTTCAAAATCATCTGGCATATATGCTTCCTTTAGCTTAGCAACCATTCCTCTCCAAGTTGATATGGGCTGCTTGCCTTCTTTCTCCCTTTCAGTCTAGACAAATTTCCACCATGTCAAGGCTGATCCTCTCAACCTTGATTTTGCAACCTTCACTTTCTGAGCTTCAGTGACTCCATCACATTCAAAGTGGTTCTCCATGCCATCTATCCAATCCATGACCAAATCAGGATCCATCTTTCTACTAAATAGTGGTACGCCCTCAAGTCCTTTTCCACCCAGGGCTTTTAATGCCTTCAAGAAAGGCTCCTCCTCCAGAACAGGGTTAGGTTCAGGGACTTTTTCTTCCTCTGTAACCTCTTCTTCTTTTGGCACTTTACCTTCCAACCTCACCTTGTTTAATGCTTCCTCAAGTTGCTCTATTCTTTCCTTTAAAGACTTGTTTTCCTCTTCTTGTTCTTCAACCATCTTGGCTAATTGTACATTTGTCACCATGTTGGGCATTTCAGTTGATTCAACTTCTGACATATAAGCTACTTTCCCAAATCTTTTGCAAAGCTCTGATACCAATCTGATAGGGATAGGGTTGGATTGAGTCCTCACTGGCTCAATGCTCTGGGTCTCCAATAGATAACCCCTTGGTGTTTCTCTCCACCACTCAACCTATAGGTCCTAAAATTTATTAGGCACCCCTGGTCACTTGCCAACCCTACTATCAATTCCAGTTTGCTGCTACTAAATAGTTCTTGGTTCTTTTCCTCACATTCTCCATCTAGCCCTTAATCCTTTTAAAGACTAGACAACCTCTAAATCCTCCTAACTTTCTTGCAGGGGTGTGCATAGGCTTTCTTGACTTCAAAATGGTCTAGGAAAAGTTCTTTTCTAAGCTCAAATCTCCTTTCTTCTATCACTGCCACCATACCCTAGGTTAGGGTTTTAGGAGGGCTAGTAGCCCGTGATCCCTATTAGGTCTCTTAGCCCAGGGTTTTAGGTTATTACTCCTCCCTACTCAGTGAACACCAAAACCTAAAAGAAAAAACCCTGGCTCAATTTTGGATCACTTCAAGATTTTTGTGGTTTCAGACCTTCTCAGGCCGTACACAGGGTTATCATTGATTTTGATAAATTTAGGGCTTTTTAAGCCTTTTCTTAGACACACAAAGGACTATATTCTTCCTTCAGCCACCAAATGAATTGGTGATGACTCCTGCCTCTTGTCAGAGCTTTGTAAGGTCCCCTATAGTCTTTATACACTTTGCATTGAATGGAAATTCATCACCCCTGCGTTAGGACTGTGCAACACTGTCTTTCCCAAACCAGGGATAAAACAACTCGCCTAGGGAAAGATCCTTAGCATGCTTTTTGAACTTTTACTAACTCCTATATTTACATTATGTACAAGGATGGAGTCTATCTTTGTTTCCACTGCATCCATACTCCTTGGTACAGACAGAAAACAAGCTAAAACTCCATTTTTCTGAGATTACTAGTCAAAACAACAAAGTAGGGAAAACACAGTATTTACAAAACAACAGAAAGTGATGGAAATACAAATTACTAAACCAGATAAAATGCTTCAAAAAGCTTCAATACATGTTATTCAATTCAACAAAAACTTTCCTCAACTCATTTCTTGCAGCTATCACACGCAAGAATAGAAAAATAGAACTTTCACAACAAAAATCACTGTTTCTCTTATTGTTCTCCTAAAACTGCCAACATTCAAACATCTAACCCATTCAAAGGTTGAGAGATCTCTTTTTACAATACCAAGAAATAGTTAGGTTTTCATTTTTGAGCCTAAGAACGGCCAAAAGCTTAGCGTTGGAAAACAGAGTGTGTTTTGCAACATTTGTCTAAAGCTTAGGGAACAACCACAAAAAGGATTCCCAACTTATTCAACTTTCAACCTAAGAAACAAAAGGTCCTCAATCACAATCTAGATGGTGTTAAAGAACTTACACAACAAAATAAAATTAATTTTGAAACAAGAATTCAAAATATGCTTGCACTTTGGTAGGTGCTCCTGCACCAGTTCCTCTCTTCAATCTTTATGGCCAACTGATAGCATTGGTGGACTGTCTTGGGACTTAGTAAAGCCATCTCCTCCTAAATGTTCCACTTCAAGCCATTAATGTACCTAGCCACCTTGAGACTCTCATCCTCTGTCACATTAGACCTCATAGAAAGCTTTTGGAACTCTTCAGTATAGGTGTTTACATCTTGTTCTTTTTTCCTTAGACTTTGCCTCTTCTTGTGCAACTAAGTCTCATAGTCATCTGGCATGTAGGCTTCCTTGACCTTAGCAACCATTCCTTTCCAAGTTGATATGGGTTGTTTTCCTTCTTTCTCCCTTTCTGTCTGAATGAACTTCCACCATGTCAAGGTTGATCCTCTCAATCTTGACTTAGCAACCTTCACCTTCTGAGCTTCAGTGACTCCATCACACTCAAAGTGATTCTCCATGCCTTCTATCCAGTCCATGACTAAATCAGGTTCCATTTTTCCACTAAAAAGTGGTATACCTTCAAGTGCTTTTCCACTCAAGGCTTTCAATGCCTTCAAGAAGGGCTCCTGGACTGCAAAATAGGGTCAGGTTCAGGGGTCTTATCTTCCTCTACAACCTCTTCTTCCTTTGGTACCCTTCCTTCCAACTTCACATTGTTCAATGCTTGCTCAAGCTGCTCTATTCTTTCTTTCAGTTGCCTATTTTCTTCCTCCTGACCTTCAACCATCTTGGCCAACTTTGCATTTGTCACCATGGTGAAAGAATCACTTGACTCAACCTCTAACATATATCACTCTTTCCCAAATCTTTTGCTTGCTCTGATACCAACCTGATAGGGAGGCTGGAGGAATCAATCACAGATCCCTACACTAGGCCTTGTCATAGACCTCCTTGGTGTAATTGTTGTTCCACCTTAACCTATAGGAACTCTACCTTTTCTAAGTTCCCCTGGTTCTCCTGGCCAACCTCACTATCTTGAAAAATTTTGAACAACCAAACCAATCCTTGGTTTAATGCTTCACTCTCCTTTGGCCCTTAATCTGCCCTAAAGGCCAAATAACCTCAACCTTCTTCTAGGTTCTTGCAGGGGTTTGAAAAGGTTACAAAGACTTCAAAATGGCTTTTCTAGGGTTCTTAGACAACCACAAGTTTCTAGCTTACCATCGCTTTCACAAAATGCTCTCCTAGGGTTTGAAAGGCTAGTAGCCTTTGAGCCCCTATTAGGTCTCCAATTCTAAGAAATCTGGCTATTGTTCTTAATTTTGAAAAACAAACCCCAATATTTTTCTTGGATTCTCATTCCCTAAGGCTACCTCTTAAGGAATTTTGGGGTCTTGAGGCTTAGCAGGCCGTACAATGCATTGTTCTTAGAAATGAGTCTAAACTAGGGTTTCTAAACTATTTAAAGCCATTTATGGATTGTCAAAAATTTCTCCTCCTAAATGGTTTGATAGGATCTCCTCCTTATCACCATACATGGCCAATACCTTCCCCTAAATTCTCCAAAAATAATTTTTCAAAAAACTTTTCTCCCCTGCAAGTTATCCACGCTGTCCTATAGCCTTTTCTAACCGGGCTCCTCACTGGCCCGCCTAGGGCAAGGCTTTTCTCCTAGCTCCTGCAACCAAAAATAACCTAAAACCTACCATATTTACAAGCATGGAACCTAGGCACATTTCCCAAAAGTCCGTACAATTTTTATGGTGGGAAGGTGCCCTAGGTCTCCATTCTTAAAAACTACCTACTACAGGCCTAAAAATGACAGGAAAACAAAGTATTTACAACCAACAGATGGAAACAATCTACCAAAGCAAAATAATGGTACACCAAGCTTGTATATGACGACCACTACATTCTACAACAAAGAAACAGTAAGATTCAATCCATTGAAGCTCAACAAGAATGCAAAGAACAGGAAAACTGTCTTTTTGGACGTTGTTTCACCAGCTTCACAAAATGCCACTTCAAAATAAAACATCTAACCCTCTTCCAAGGTCGAGGAATGCCTTAAATAGGCCCTCACAACAACTTATATGCTTGGGTCGAGCCTTTTAGAAGGCCTAAAACAAACTTTTTAAAACCCACTGTGTTTTCAAAAACCTTGCCAACATTAGACAACTTAACATAATGATGTTGTAAAGCTATTGAGAACTTGTCACCTTCTTTCCCAAAGTTAAAAAACAACCCAAAGCACCTAAAATAATGGTCAACATGACCTTATGATAGCACAAAAAAATTTGGACTTCAAGCAAAACTCCAATAATAGTCCTTTCCTAGGTGCTCCTGCACCAACCTCCTCCACACACAACCCTTAAAAATTATGAATAGAGGAATATAATATTTGAAGAACTCAAGGCTGATTCTCTCCTACTTGATGCAATTAGTCATTTTATTCTTACAAACATTTATAGTGATTACTAGAGGCACATAGACCAATTCTTCATAATAGAAGAATTTGATCATACTTTTCCAATGATGGCATTATGAGAAAACC
>VDFB02034906.1:0-25621 GCA_007258455.2 Sequoia sempervirens
AAAAATGGTTGAGAAAGAAAGTGGTTTCAAGTTAAAATGTTTAAGATCATACTATGGTGGAGAATTTACATCAAATCAGTTTGAAGACTATTGTGAACAACATGGGATTAGAAGATAGTATTTTGCTACCTGAACACCTTAACAAAATGGAGTTATTGAGAGAAAGCATATGAATGTGAAAGAAATAGAAAGGACTTTGTTTAATGAGTCAAATCTAGTAGATTTTTATTGGAAAGAGGTTGTTCATACAATATTATACACACTAAATAGGGCCTAGCTAAGAGTAAATTGTAAAAGGACACCTTATGAGCTATGGTATCGTAAGAAACCTTCTGTCAAATACTTCAAGGTTTTTGGTAGTAAGTTTTTCATTAAGAAATATGATGATGGGCTTGGTAGATTTGATGCAAGATGTGATGATGGAATATTCATAGGATACTCAACTTATAGTAAGGCATATAAGTGTTTCAACAAATACCCCAAGAGAGTAGTTGAGTGTGTACATGTGATAATAGATGAAGATTTGCAGTAGTCAAGGAAAAAAATAGAAAATAAAAATTGATGAACATCATAATGAAGGTGAAGAGCAATCAAAAAATGAAGAAGATTTTTAAAAAACTACAAACAAACCCCCAAGAAAGTATGTTCAGAAGTACCACCTTGAAAATTTCATATTACAGGAAGCAAAGATACTGATGTTAAAACTAGAAGAAGACATGTTGGAAATGATGATCATGTCAAATTGTGTCTTCTAACTATTTAATATAACCAAAGAGTTAAAATGAGGCCAACAAGAGTGAAGATTGGATAAAGGCTATGAAAGAGGATCTATAATAGATTGAAAGAAACAAGACATGGGATTTAGTTCCAAGGTAGATAAGAACATTATTAGCATGAAATAGGTCTATAGGAACAAAGTAAATGAAGAGGGTAAAGTGATTAGAAATAAATCTAGACTAGTATGCAAGGGATACTCACAAGTCGAGGGAATAGATTTTGAGGAAACATTTTCCCCAGTTGCAAGACTAGAGGCTATTAAAATGTTCTCAGCATTCTACGCATATAAGAAATACAAAGTTTATCAAATGGATGTTAAGTTTGCATTCTTGAATGGTAACCTTGAGGAAGAAGTATACATGGAACAACTTGAAGGGTTTGAGTCACCTGAAAAAGAAGATTATGTATGCAAATTGAGAAAAACACTATATGGGTTAAAACAAACACCTAGAGCACGATACTCTAGATTAGACAATTATTTACATTAGCAAGGATTCAAGAATGGGTGTGTTGATAGAAATGTATACACCAAAGTGGAAGATAACCATATGATTATTGTTGTTGTTTATGTAGATGATATCATCTTTGCTGGAAGTCATGAAAATTATTGCAAGAAATTTTGCTCATCAAATGCAACAAGAATTTGAAATGTCAATGATAGGTGAGCTATCCTACTTTCTTGGTTGACAAATTTCATAATTAGACAAAGGAATTTTTATTTCACAAACCAAGTATACTAAAAACATATTGAAAAGGTTTCAAATTGATGATTGTAAGCCTATTAGTACACCTATGGTGAGTAGATGCGAATTGTCTAAGAATGATGATTCACCGAATGTTGATCAAACCATGTTTAGACCCATGATTGGGAGTCTATTGTATCTAATTTCCTCTAGACTAGATATTGTACAAGCAATATGTATGGTAGCTAGATTTTAGTATTCTCCAAAACAATCTCATTTGAATGTAGTAAGAAGAATTTTTAGATATTTGCAAGGTAGTTTGACCTATGGTTTATGGTATGCTAGACATGATGACTTCACAGTGCAAGCTTACATAGATGTAGATTGGGTAGGGTGCATAGATGACAGGAAGAGCACAAGTGGAGGTTCTTTCTTCCTTTGTGGTAGATTGGTCACTTGGCATAGTAAAAAGCAAGAATCCATCTCACTTTCTACAACTGAAGCATAATACATAGTCGTTGCCTCATGTTGCTCTCCAATTATCTTGATGAAACAAACACTAAAAGATATTTAGGTGGAATATTCATAACCTATTTCCATTATGTGTGATAATTCCATTGCAATCAATATTTCTAAGAATCTAGTTATGAACTCAAGAACTAAACACATAGATATTAAGTACCATTTCTTGAGAGAAAAAATGAGTGAAAAAGAAGTTCAACTTGAATATGTGAGTGTTGGTGAGAAAATAGCTGATATCCTTACAAAACCATTTCCCAAAGAGACATTTGAGTATTTAAGAATGAGATTGGGAGTTGTATCTCTCTCTTCTAGCACTTAGTTTGATGTGGAAGTTTATGATTCATCTAGAGCTTATTATACTTCATCTTACATCCCTGAGTTTTTTCTACTCCTAGGGGGTAGAAATGTAAAATTTGAACTTGAAGGAGAGATGGTTGTTGCTCATATCATACACCTATACACTTGCTATCTCTAACAGTAGTTTTTGTTGTCCATGATTACTGTTGCCCCTGAGATGTTTCTTAGGGGAGAAGATTATTGTTGTCCATTATACTGGAACATGCATTATGATTTGGTTAGTGTAGATCTGAATCTTGTTATGTTCATGACAAGTGGAGACAATTTGAAAGTGGTGTGTTTAGTTAGATGTCTCTTTAGTTTTTCTAACAAAGGAGGAGAAGATAATCTAAAAATTATGCAAGCATAGTGATATCCACTCTAAACGTGGTCTTTATGACACCATTTTCCATTGTTGGCAAAGTGGGGGGGGAGTTTTTATGTGGATGGAGAAGATTATATGGATGAAGGGGATGTAACCTCATAGTGTGAAATCATAATAATTGATTAGTTGAAATCAATTCCAAAGGGGAATATTGTTGGCATTGAGATTGTTGGCTAGAATTAGATTGCCATTGATGTTAACTCATGGTATACAAACCAGTGTGCAGGATAACAAGCATAGCATTAGGAAATTCATGCTATAAGAACCTCACAGTTTGCAACTACAACAGTGTGCAACTCATGGTACAAAAACCTCACAACAACAGGAACTTCATAGTTCAAATAAATAAAATCAAAGTCAACGTTGGTCAATATTTAAATATGCAAAAAGGAAACATTTACAACTTGGGTTGATTAGAGAATACTGGCATGACATACACATGGAAAAAATTTGTGGAATAATGACGACTTGGTGAATATGTGTAGGTTTGGCTGATTAACTCATTTTTTTATTTTGCTAGGGTTTTGCGCAGCTAAAGGAGATTGGTTGTATTATTTCATTGCTCTGATGCTATGAAAACTATAGGATAACGTGCAACATATTTAACCCCAATTCAAATTTTCTTGTTTGTCTTTTGTTCAACATAAGGTATGGTAGTTTTACCATAAGTTGACACATCAGTGTTTTTGTCCTCTCTTCCATTAATATAGGAAGCTATCACTAATCGATGCATATCAAATTTTCATCAGATTTTATAATCCTTTTTCCATTTCTTCAAGTTGCATTGGCATGGTTCAAAAAAAATCAAATTTAGGTTATTCTTTTCTTCGTGGTGAAGTTTATTATTGTAGCAACACTAAATGAAAAGGCTTTTCAAATATTTTGTTTGGATAACATAACTCTTGCAAAATCTGGCGATGCCCTAGATAAACTTCTTATTTATTCTAGATTAGATATTGAAATCAGATTTACAAGCTACAGTTAAACTAGGCAAATCAATGTATAAGGAATCTGATAGTTGTTTTGATTAAAATATAAAAAAGAGGAATTTAAATTAATGGTAGCCAGTTTAAATAGGTGTAGCAACATCAAATCATTTAGTTTCTCAAGAAGAGCATTAAAATCTTGTAGATGGAATAACAGGAGGAGGATAAGATATCTCCAATTAAAAATATGTTGCTATAGGAATGGTAGAATGTTACTGTCAGAAAGTTGCAAAAATATTTGTTTTAAAATGGACAAAAATTTTCTTTATTCTACAGGAGTAATATATAAAAAAAGGAAGTTATTCATTACTGTGTGTGTGTGTGTGTGTGTTTAAGGATAGAGAGAGGGTATGAGTGGAGAGTAGAGAGGTGTGGAGAAGAGTTTAGGTGAAGGGAAAGAGAAAAGATGACTTTGTATAAACATAGTATGCATTTTTGAATGAAGAATGTTTTTATTTCTATAGAATGGTGTGAAGGAAAGTGATAGTTTTTGGAGACTTATTATGTGGATTCAGAGGATATCACAGAGTTTGGTGTGAAGCTGAAAGAGAACAGAAAAGAGGCAATCGATAATACTTGCAAAGTTAGTTAATGATTTAAGACTAGAAGTTGTTAGAGACAGCAAAATCAACAAAGTCTTCATAAGGGCAGAAATCTATATGATTTGCACAATTTCATTTGTAACATGATAATAAAAGTGTATCTAAATTTTTTTATTGTATAATCATCTGAGTGGGTGCTAAGAATAGGGGTAGAAGCTCCTTTGAGTTGGTACACATAAACTTGGAATTGTTGTTCCTTTGGGTTGGTGCCCATAAATTGTAAACATAAATCATTTTTATCATGAGGCTAGATTAGAGTAGTAGTCTCTAGCAGCTATTCTCACTTAGGTTTTTCCCATATTGGGTTTTCATCATACATCTTATGTTGTGGGATGAATTTTGTGAGTTTGGCTTAGTTACCTTCCTTTTTCTCTTGGTTTATGCTTTGAGTGCTTATTGTCATTTAGCTTAGAAAGCTAAAAAATTTAGTACACTAAATCCACCCCCTCTTAGTGGTCTTTTTTTTCCTTTAGAAAAAATGCATTTGGGTTATGGTTTGGAGGTAAAGTCTTGGTCATATCGATAGGTCTAATAGGAGGTAAAGTGATTAAGTTCTTATTCAAGAGTTGCAACATAATCGAATGAAGGTAATTGAGGAGTGGGGTGAATTGTCTATCCCTATCCCTAAATTGGTATGGGGTTGTCTTTATGGCAACAACTTGAGGGTCAACATGGAGGGTTGTTTGAGGTGGGTTTATTTTAATAAAAACCTTGTTTTTCTTCTTGAATTATTGAAAATTATTGTGAGGTAGAAGTTTGGATTTTTTAGAATGATTCGAGGAAGTCTTCTCTTCATGTTGACTAACTAAAGTTTGATAATGATAAAGGTCCCCACAAAAATGTTTCAATGATAGTATCTTTATAATTCTCTTATGTCCTTTTGTAAGTTTTCAATGAACATTCTTTGAAGATCCACACCGGGGGGATTTACATCAATTTGCAAGTAGAGAATTTGAGAACACGCTATAAAATCTGTGACTTTTTCCTCTTTATTGTTGCTTACACCTCATTAAGTTAGGTAGATCCATCTTAGGACCAATGTGCACATGGAAATGGTTAATAAAGGCATCAACATGCTCATTTAATGAGTGTATTGAATATTGGGAAAATGTGTCTCAATCTTGCAATTATATAAAGGTTATTGTTGATAGGATATATATATATATATATATATATATATATATATATATATATATATATATATATATATATATATATATATTTATTTATTTATTTATTTATTTATTTCCTAGTTACGATAGGTGTAATTTATAGGGAGCATGGGGGGGAGGAGTGGGATGCATGTAAAAAAAAAATTGTTAACTTTTTCAAAAAACTCCTAAATGACCAACAAACGTTGAATAAATAGTATATTGTAGATCTAGACCATTAATTGAAATAGGTTTTAGATCTAATGGTGGATATTTTGTTGGCCTGCTTTCCCTAGAATGTAACCGTATTTTATGAGGGATTTGTACTACAATTGTAGATGGTGATGTATTATGGGATTCTAATAGCGGTCATGTTGTCTCTAGATCTCTGGTTGGTGATACTCCTACATGAGATGATTGCTTTGCAACTATATTGTAATATTTGTTATTTTTTAATAATATATTTGGAAAATTTTAGAGTTTGAGGTTTTTCTCCTAAAAGGGTTTTCCCCACATAAATCATTGTGTCATGGTATGCATGATATTTATGTTTATTTATGTTTAATTTTCTATAACTGTTAAATATCTGCATTTTTTTTGCATTATTATCCTCTCAAGTTTAGTGTAGGAAGTTGTTTTTCTACCTTAGCTTCCTTTCAAGTGGTATAAGAGCCTGATCACCTTTAGTTTTAGTTTTGGGTTATTGGGTATTTTGAACTAATCAAGATCTAAGTGGGATCTTATGCAAAAGATACTTTTGATCTTGTTGTAGGAATTTTTAGATGGAAAGTTCATCAGGGAAAATAGAGGTGGATAATTTTTTTGGAAATAATTTTGAAATGCAGAAGCAAAAGATGGAGGATCTATTGATAGATTGAGATCTGTGGGATGTTATTGATGATAATGTTTGAAGGCTTGCAAATCCTACTCAGGCTACTTAGTATGATGTTATGGAACATAAATACAAGGGTCTAATCATATTATGCTTGACAGACTCTATTTTAATCAATGTTCATGAAGAGACCTCTACATAGAAACTATGGAATCTAAGCTTGGTGAAATGTAGATCTAGACAAATCTTCAGTGAATAAGATTTTCTTGAGGAAGAAATTGTGTTCCTTGAGAATGGAAGAGGGTGGATGAATCATAGACCACCTAGAAGCATTCAATATGTTGTTGTTTCAATTGGTGTCAAAATGGATGAGGATAAATGTCAGATCTTGGTTAAATTTTATTTTTCATAATTCCAGGGATTCTATTGTTATGGCTATTGGGAGGACTTCTATTATTTCAAAGATTGAAGATGTGGTGGGTTCTTTTCTTTCTGAAGAGATGAGGAGGAATGTATCCATCACTACCAAGGATGCCCTAAATGTTCATGGAAGACCTATGTAAAAAGGCAAGAAGAATGAGAAGAGTGACAAATCTAAGTCCAAGGGGAAATCTAAATCTCTTGGAAAGTCCAAAGTTATTTGCTAGAATTGTGGTAAGCTTGGACATGTTTGTAAGGAACAAAAAGAAGAAAAGAAGAAGAAAAAGAAGAGATTTGATTATGAGAAGGAAGATTGTGAGACATTCAATGTAGCTTTGGAAACTCATGCAAGTAATGATGCATGGTTAATTGACTTAGGTGCATCTTTCCATATGAAATTTAATAGAAATTGGTTCTTTGAATGTTGTAATGAAAAAAGTATTCCTTTTCCTTGCTTGATTTGGGAATAATTGATATGGAACTAACCTAATAATGAGTCGATTTAGTGTTGTAATGTGTTATACACATTCACATTGAATCTAGGGCCCTTTCAAACAAAATGGACTTAACAGTGACCTATTTAGGGTGTTGTAAAGTGTTGTATTACACTCATACTTATGTCAGGTTTCACTAATTAATTGTGGTTAATTTAGCTTAATTAGCCTGTTTAATTCAAATTTAAGCCTTCTTCATGACAACTTCTAAAGGATCTATCCCAACACTCAATAATCAAATTAGATAACATTTAATTTGGAAAAATCAAGGTCCTAGAAAATGGTGCTAGCACTCATTTTCCTTTAGTGGCGAATGGGTCTTCTCCACATAGGACCCCCCTTTCTATGCATATTTGAGGTGGGTTTTTGATGTTTTTTCCACCCATCGAGGTAAGGTCCTAGAAACTTGTGCTAGGACCCATTCGCCTTTAGTGGCAGGGTCCTCCTCACATAAGTGTAGACATGTCAAAATTACATCATGCATTATCATTCAACCTTCATCATCCATTTAATTAAATAAATCAGGAAGCCATTTAAATCAAATCCTAAAACATTTTCCATCCTTTTCTGGATTTAAATAAATCAGAATATCAAAGTCTTGAAAGTCAAATCACTTAATCAGCATTAAATCAGCATAATCATCATTAAATTAATCTAATCCTAATCTAAGGCTAATCCCATCCCACTTGCACAATAAATCAATTTTATTGATTTATTAAAACAATCATTTTCCCTCAACATGACAAGTCAAAGGGCATTTATTGCTGTTTTCCTTGTCCCCCTCTCAGCATTTATTGGAAAATTTGAATTCAAATTTTCCCCCTCTTGGGCACTCTTCCCAAATCTTGCACACACATCCATCAATCACATGATGACAAGTGTCCTCAATTCATTGGCTTGTTTTTGATCCCACATTGGTCCCTCTTCAACATTTGGCATTTTGAAAATCTTTAAATAGGTGCATCATCCTCAAGCAAATCCTGGACAATCTTCACAATCTTCACAATCTTCACAATCTCTTCACAAATCCATCATCTCCACAATCACTTGCAAGGTCACTCTCTTCATTTGAGATTAGATCTTGTCCATCATCTCCACCAATCTTAACAATTTCATCTACATTTCATGCAAGGTCACTTTCTTCATTGGAGAAATGATCTTGTCCATCATTATCATTAGCTTATCTAAAGGGGTTGGGAAAGGGCTACTTTCCACATCAAAGTAGCACCAATCCCCCTATGAGATGGTGTTTGAGTAGTTTAGGAATAAATGTCATGCTTATGTTGCTTATGATTTTATGTCGTTATTTCCTTTATGCTTGCTCAATAATTTCATAGGGAGAGGAATTATCTCATTTGTTCAACATTGATAAATTTATGCCATATTTGTCAATCTATGATAAATGAAAGGTTTTACCTCTCACAATAAGATACCTCTTTTTGAATTTAATTTTGGCGGGATTCTAGTGCTTGCTAATTCTAGGTTAGGTGTCAGCTTGAATTATTTGAATTTCATGGTTAATCTCTAGATTTAGTATGAATGTGGGGGATAATTCACATTTTTTCTCCTAGAGAGTTTACAAGAAATCTGAGAAACTTTGAGACAACATCCTAATACTTAATAAGAGCATTATAGAGAAATTCAAGATCATTTCATCATGTCAAAGGCATAGTGCATTCAAGTACATTATTGAGCTAAGATTGTGAATGTAGCATTGAATATCCACTTGCAAGCATTGTTACACATGCTATTTGAGATCAATATCTACATTATTTATGGGAACTACATGTTAGATTATAGATTTATACTCCAAGACAACTTCCAAGGTATCATCATTTCATGTTCACACTTCAATTTCATTATTTCATTATTTGGTTTAATTACCTAAACGAGGTTTGACTTAGGCAAACCCCTATCTTGTAACAATCAACAAATTTTTTTTCCTCTTGAATGTCTATTTGTAGATTTACAAGTTGAAGATCAAGTGGAGAACAAATTTGAAGGAAAATTGTCAAAGTTGTCAAGTTGCAAACTTGTCATTCAGAGCGCAAGAATAGAGAAATAAGGCTACAAAATTTTTTATAGGTTTTTAGGAGCTGACAACTAAGGATCTGAGAGTGGAAGAATCAATGAATAGAACCTAAATCTTAGTTTCAAGAACCCTAACAGGGACCCATTCAACACTAAAGGAGAATGAGTCCTTTGTGTCGTAAACATAGGCTTCTTGTAGCAAGGTAGACATCATTTTAATAAGCTCTAAAAACTCCTCTCATAGTTGCTATAATAGTTAGGGTTAGTTTCTAATTTTTATTTTGGAATTTTGGCTTTCATAATTGAACATTTAATAGTGAAAATTACTGGTTTATCTTGATACATTCACTATGATAATACCCTTTTTTTCTATGTTTCATTTTGGTGAACCTAACGTACTGAATATTGCAATTTTCTGATTTTGGAAGTCTTTCATTGCATCCTAGGTTAGATCTTTCATTCATTTTCATTTAAATTGCATTGTATTAGATCTCATTTATGGTTTCTTATTTGCATTCAAACTTGTATCTCATTTAGGGTTTAGAATTGCATTGTTTTGCATTTCTTAAATCTAAAAAATATAAAAGAAAATCACTTATTTTGTATATCATTTAGATCTCATAAATTTGCATTTGAAAATCAAAACAACATTGCATTTCAAATTAGGTCTTTGCATTCATCATTTCATTGCATTTTCACATTGCATTTTAGGAAAATCTGAAACTTAAAGTTATTGTCTCAGACCTAGAACTAAAAGACATTGCCAAAAATGTGAAAACCATTTAGAAACAGTTAAAAATACCTAATCAAGGACCCATTCACATTTATTGTGAATGAGTCCCTGATCAGGCTTGACTTGTACTTTTAGGCATCCGAAAAGCATTAAAAATTACTCAAAAATCAGTAGAAACATTCCAAAAATACTTAACCAGGACCTATTTTCCCTTACTAGCAAATGAGTCTATGTTAGATCTTGATTTGCATTTTCTAGAAATTGAAATCACATTTTTAGGCTTCTATTTACTATTGCTACTTTCTTGTTTCAGTTTTTTGGTTTGTCGCTTCACCAAATTTAGTGCATCTAGCTTTATTTGCTTTATTTTAGTGCATTTTCAAAAATCAAAATTGCATTCAAGGCAACATTTCATTTTCAGTTCATTGCATTGTGTAATCAATAAATTGCATTTTTTAGAATGTAGAAATTGGATTTCATTCAAGGTCATTGCATTGCCCCTTTCTATTTAGGGTTTGCATGCTAAGTTTGTAAAACTTGCATGGGATTTACAACTTGGTGTCCTATTAACAATGCTATTGTAAGACGTAGTTCAAGGCTCATGTCATCCCAGGGTGAAATTACAATACTGTGTCTCACTTTTTTCCCAAGATAGACATTTACATCAATATTTTTAACCGAATCTTCATCTTTTGAGACCTATAATAGCTAAACCATTAAGAATTTAAAGATGATGTGAACTAGTGATTTGTGAAAATTTGTGTGTAGATTCTAAATATATTTCTTTTCATTTTTTTGGGAATAAATCATGAATCTTTCAATATATCCTTTAATTTAACTAGTTTTAAATAGAAAAAAACATTTTCAAAAAGTAATGTTTGTGTGGTAAAAATTAACTTTTTTATATAAAGGATTAAATTCTAATTTTTGAAATATAGATTCTCAATATTAATATCTAGGGAAAGGATATTACTTCATAATTTTTTGCTGCATATATATTTTTTTTAAACTTAATGTTTGAAGTCATTGTAACTATTATTTGGACATACACGTGTGTCGTACAACCTAACTTGTCATGTATATGTTGAAATCCATTTTTTTTTGGGGGGTGGCACAAGGACATCAATACCTAGGGAAAGGGTATTTTTTGAAAAAAAAAATTACAATGGTTTACTATTTTTCCACCTATGTACAATAAAGATCCTGATGTTTGGAGAAAAACCTATGTTTAGTAAAAATTGAAAATTAAATACATGATAAAATAAAAATATATCAAAACTATACCTGTTGGAAAGCTCATTTCAAGATATACAACCTTGAAAAATATAATTTTTAAATGATGTTATTTAATCCCTTAAAATATAAACAAAAGTTCATTTTTCACTAGTATTTTGATAGGTGCAAAGGAGAATCTATTATGGGTATGATTTAATACTAGAGGGGTTCTATCCAAGGGGTTTGATATAAGGGGGTCTTATATATCCCTCTTTAATTAAAACCCTTTAGATGGAGCCTCTCAAGAATTAAATCATTAGTTTTTCTAAAAATAGTGATTTCACGCTAAAATCAGCACATCGAAAAAGTGAGACACATGATTGTGGAAGCAACCCACATGACATCTCACTCAATGTGGATTTTGGGTTTTCTAACTCTCTCTCCAATAGTTTTGATAATCAAACCTTCACGGATCCTAGTTTGCATTATTCCTTTCCCATGACTTCACATCTTACAACCAATGTGCTTAAAAACACCATCCCTACCATAACCACTTGTACTCAAGCTTTGGGTTCCACTCAAAGCCAAGGTGGAATTCCAATTCCATCTTCTATGACACTAATGTCCATTCCTACATACACTAATACTCAACTACAACAACCTTTCAACATACCATGACCTTTCAACCTACCACAACCCTTCAACCCACCACAACCTTTCAACCAACCACAACAATCATACCACCTAGCATTGTGTACAATTCTTTAGGTACTCATAGGAAACCCTTCTAGTTTTGTCCAAACAAGCAAAATAACTCCTCAACAATCCACCTTCACCAACCTGTAATTCACAAGCCCTCCGCATACATACACCACTCCACCTTATTCCCCTCAAGCTTACAATATAAATGACACTCTCCTTAACTCACTTTTGCAAACCATGACATCCCTTCAACAACAAGCTTCAACTTTACACCAAAACAACAACATTCAACCTTTTCAATACATCAAATCTACTATACTATCTTTGGACATATTAAAAGAACAAATGCCACAAGGTATTGAAGATCCTCAATTTGAGAAATATGGTGGAAAAGGAGATATTGTTAGCCATGTTTATGCTTTTATGGCCTTATGTAGTGATTTCATCTTTGAAGATAAACTATTGGCTAAGCTCTTTCCTAGGTCATTGAAGGATATTTCTTTAGAGTGGTTCTCTTCTTTACCCAATAATTCAATTGGTTCAATCAATGAACTTGTTGATGCCTTCTACAACCACTTCCATATCCATATGGGTCCTAAGATGACTCTTGTTGATTTAATGACATGCAAACAAAAAGTGGATTAGAAAGTGACTGCTTTCATAGCAAGATATCAAACAATATATTCATAAGTAAACATTAAGATTCCTGACACCAAACTTTAGCATATGTTTATTTCTAACTTACAAAACAAACTCCAAAGAAAACTTGAGATGTTGAGATTTTCATCCTTTACATAGTTATCTATAGCCCTTTGAATTGTCAAAATTTGACTTGTGGCCATGATGTGAAAAATCCCCTTAGTTGTCTTGAAAATTCTAAATCCACAACTCAAAATAGTTATCATCCTTTCAAGAAGAAGAATAAGGGATTTTTTCAACTGAATTGCCCTCAAACAAGTCAACAAACTAATAACAAAGTGGTTTCTATAAAGATGATGAATTATTTTGGGGGATAGGGATAGAGAGTTCACTCCAGTACATGATACCCTTCATAATATCATGTTGCACCTTATTGAGAAGAACATGCTTACCTTACCTCCTGTTAGAGAACATGACCCAAAAATACCATTACTCAAAGGATTTTAACAAAATTCTTATTTCCCTTATCGTCAACAAAACAAACATGGGACAAAAAATTGTAAGCATCTTAAAAATCTTGTGTAAGACCTTATTGAAAATAAGTTTGCAGCCCCTGCTAACCAAAATTTACAAATCTTTACAAATCCCATGCCTAAGCACACTATTTCATTTTTTAAAGCTAGTGAAATGGAGAATGGTGTTATGAAGGTTTGCATGGATGATGAAAACATACAAGATATCAATGAAGAACAACCAATTGAAATGGTATCATTTATCAAAGCTAGACCTCATAAGGTCTCAACTAAAAAGCCTCTTGGAATTGCTTTCTCACAAAATGGAATACTTAAATGTGCACCTGATGGTCCTCTTTACATAGCTAGTTGAATTAATGACAAGCCCACTAATGGGATATTAATTGGTCCCATTTGTGGAGAGAATGTGATCACTGAAGAATTCTTATATGTGCATGAACTATATCATGACACATATGATAAATTGAAAGCATGGATCAAGACGTATAATGGTTTTTCTTGTCCTATGATTAGCTCGATAGATCTCTCTTTAAAATTTAGATTGAAAATTGTAAATGTCTCATTCACCATCATCTTGCAATCAAACCATTTCATGTGAAGTTAGGCTACCCATGGCTTTGCTCCATGAATGTCATCCCTTCAGTTGTACATAAATTTCTAAAGTTTCCATTTGGCAATGATATATTTACTATGCATCATAATGGATTTAATCTAGTGGACCGACCTGAGGGAACTTTTCATTAGATTTCTTTTGGCCTAATCCTATAGAACCTATTAAACCTCATGAGGAATTCTTTCTCAAATTATATCAAAAGTTCAAAGAAAATAAAATATTAGAATTATCCCTTCAGAACATACCTTAGCATATAACTGAAACACCTATCCTTGACATACAAAGCAATGATTGAACCAAAAGCCCTTCTAATAATTCAAGAACAACCTATAGCAAGTCCTCATATCATTTCCTACAAGATACCACGAGATAACAAAAACAATCCCATTGTCCCTCCTAGAATCAAACAAGTTTACAAAGTTAAAGAGAAAGTGGTTGAACAAGCTACTATTGTTTCTTCTATTCCTCCCAAGGAAGAGAAGGAACCAATGATTGACAAACCCACTCTTACACTAACAAAAATCGGCAATAGATTGAAAATAAATCAAAGTGCTAGAGAGTGTAGGTATAGAATTCATGCTATTGATAGTATGTTACAAACACAAGAAGACAATAAAAACGTAGAACATAAAAATCTGAACTTACTTGAAGTAATGCATGATGAACCTATACCCTAGCTGCAACATAAACAAGAACATTCAATGGAAATTCTCATTCGATCTCCTATTGTGATTAATCTAGATGATGACATTGATATTATGAAGATTGATGAAGAAATGCATGATGAATTGAATACATTTTTTTCTTCTTCTAGGAACTTAAACTACAAATATCCTAAAAGAGTGCTAAACTTGGTGCTTCCCCTAGTTCCTAACTTAATCTTATCCCTTTAGCTATTTTTTTGCCTTCCATTTATACATATTGAGATTAGGATGCAGATGACCTACTCTAGGTTGACTCATAGGTGCCTTACGAGTCTTTTTATTTTTCATGTTTCTTTATGTGATTGCATGTGTGTAATTTCATCCCCAGTGATGTTTCATTTCATGTATCTCTCTCTCTTTATGTGCATTCCTCTATATGTACCTACTTTCTTCTCTATGTCGTAAGCATTTTTAGTTTTTCTTGTGTTTTCGTTTTGGGAATGACGCAAGGCATTGAGACATTTAGGTCTCTTCCATGTTGATACAAAATCATTTCCTTTATCTTTTTTTCATTTGTCTTGTTTTTTCCTTTTGGGGATGATGCAAGGAATCGAGACATTTAGGTCTCTTCCATGTTGACCCAAAAGGAATTTTTTTTGTTTTTTCTCTCTTTGTGTCATTCCTCCAATTCTATGAGTATTTAGGGAATGATGGTAGTTTCAAGCTCTTAAAAAAACAAAATAGAAAAGATATACTGACCCTGAATCCATAGATCCCTTATGTATTTCTAGAGGAAACCCTTCCTTCCTATTTCATGACGTAGCTTTATTTCAAAAACATATGACTTGGCATAGGGTTTTCCAAGTAAAGCTCTCATGTCTTAGGATAAAACATTGGCTACTTTAAAGAAATTGCTTATAGTAATGGTGTTAGCAACCACTTCAAAGTGGAGGAATACATCGATGACATCTTTCGAGATATTTCATGGTGTGATTTTCTTGGTGGTGTCATTGGGTTTGATGTCCTCCAAGACTGTGATATTTCTAACCATATGATCTCCCTTCATGGAATGATGCCAAATGAGAGGCATCCCATTAGTGGTGATATGATATTCTTGACTTATCCTCTCTCGGAGACATTAGGAACAATGTTCCCTAAGAAGAAGACATTACACGTAAAAAGAAAAATACCATTTAACAAAAAATATAGACATGAAATTCAAAAGCATACAAAATCATAGCATTGTGGTGCCTTATTGAAGTTATTATGAGGATAGCTTTGGTATGGTTAGTATGATGAGAATCTGAAACACTAGCATGAATTTTTCTCATTGTACGGTGAGAAGCCGACACACTGGCATGCCTTTCTCACTAAACCATATCATTGGGACAAATCATCTAATGGACAAAATAAATATCCACTACCCCATAGTGAGCATACATGGTTGGGAAAACTCACCTATTGGACAGACTGAGGTTCCACAACCCCAAAGTGAGCAACATATGTTATAGAAAAATAGCCCTATTCCACATCATGTCGGAATGGTTTTGCTTGATCTATTGTTTTTCTTTATTTTTCTTGGCCTTTGATAGGGTATGGTTATGCATCTTTGTTATTTTTGCATACGAAAGTGTCTTGAATGTCTACTTTAGTGTGAGTTTCTCATAGGGGGAAAACTCTCACTAAAGTGGGAGCAAAATGTAGTAATAGAAAAAGTATCCCTTTTCCTTAATTTGGGAATAAAATTTGATATGGAATTAACCTAATAATGCCTTGATTTAGTGTTATAATGCGGTGTACACATTCACATTGAATCTAGGGCCCTTTTAAACAAAATGGACTTAACATTTCCTTATTTAAGGTGTTGTAAAGTGTTGTATTACACTTTCACACTTATCTAGGGCTTCATTAATTAATTATGGTTTATTTAGCTTAATTATCCCCTTTAATTCAAATTTATGCCTTCTTCATGACACCTTCTAAAGGATCTATCTTGAAACTCAATAATTAGATTGCATAACATTTAATTTGACAAAATCAAGGTCCTAGAAAATGGTGTTAGGACCCATTCATTTTTAGTGGCTAATGGGTCCTCTCTAGATAGGACCCCCCATTTCTATGCATATTTGAGGTGGGTTTTTGATGTCCTTTCCACCCCTCGAACAAGGTCCCAGAAACTTGTGCTAGGACCCATTCACATTTACTGGTGAATGGGTCCTACCCACATAGGACACCTCTTTTTCAATTTAGCTCTGGCAGGTTTATAATTCTTTTTAACTCTAGGTTTGGTTTTAGCTTGAATTATTTCAATTTTAGGGTTAATCTCTAGATTTAGTATAAATATGGGGTCTAATTCACATTGTTTCTCCTAACAAGTTTACAAGCAATCCTAGAAAATTTTAGAGAGCATCCTAATACTTTACAAGAGAATTTCATCATGTCAAAGGAATAATACATTCAAGCATGTTATTGAGCTAAGATTGTGGATTTAGCATTGAAGATCCACTTGCAAGAAATGCTACACATCTTATTTGAGATCAAGATCTACACTCTTCATGGGCACTACATCTTACATTGTAGATTTATACTCCAAGACAATTTTTAGGGTATCATCATTTCATGTTCATGCTTCAATTTCATTATTTCATCATTTGGTTTAATTACCTAAATGGGGTTTGACTTAGGCAAACCCCTATCCACTAACAATTAAAATCGACTTTTAAAAAGTGGTTTTTATACATGTCTATTAAAATTATTTTGAATCATATAGTTATTAGAATAAATTACATAAATTTGAAAAATAGACTCAAAATTTAATAAATTTCATATTATTGTACTTTTCAAATATTCAATATGTAAGTGCTTCAAAGATTGAGTCAAACTGTGATAAAATATGAAAATCAAGAAAAAAAAATCCACTTTTTGAATATTTTGTGGACCAAAATTTTTGCACTTACCCATAGCATGTTAGAAATTATGATCTATTCACACCTTAGTGTTAAATTTTATTAGTTTAGTTTTATTTTTGTTCCATTGGATTTGGACATATTGAATAATCTTAGGTTACTTAGGGATTTTATTCTTTCCCATATAGAAAGGTTAATTATGTTACTTATATTACTCTATAATTTACTTTTCTTGAGATAGTGTAGTAATTTTCATTTGAGCTATTAATTATTTTTTTATCTTTTTGTAAGAGATTACTATAGGTATGGGTTCAATATTATTTTAACAAAAGGGTATGTGCAGGATCATCACGGAAAAAAAGGCCCTTAAGTGGCAAAAAAATTAGAAAAATAAGAGTTAGGCAACTTGACGTAAAAATTTGAATAAATTATCTATATAATTTCAAAAATATGTAAGAATAGAATTTGTAGTAAATTGAATGTAGTTTCTAAACTACTAGGTTTGTTTAAAAAAATCAAAATCTATTTAGTTAAAATTTGAAATTTCAATGCAATAGTACTTAAATTTTAGGGAAAAAATAAGAAGTGTCTGTCTAACCACTTTAACCACAATAAAATGATAATATTTTTTATAATATTTTAGATCTAAGTAGAGAACTCATGTTCCAATGTGATGCATACTTTTTTGTAATTTTTTTCCAAGTAAATAATTAATTATGAATTTTTTATTACAAATTTTAAAAAATATAAAAAATTATATGTTTGACCACCTTAACTTGGTCAAAATTTCATGAAATTTAAATTATTTTTTTTAATCCTATAGTATGCAAAGCATAGTATGTGACACATGTTTTGGATTCAAAAAATATGATATTGTTTGAAAGCTATAGATATTTTTCAATCAGCCTATCAATCAAGACTTTAGTCATAATTTGAATAAAAAATGAATAATAATTACTTATGAAATTCAAAGTAAAGCATAATTTATATTGGTAGAAAGCTGATAATATCTTATAAAAATTCTTTTTTCTTCATCAATTTTGGGTTAAAAAAAGTCGTCAGCCACATACCTATCATATTGCCACTTTTTGACCCATCATGATCCTGCAGATACCCAAAAAGATAATTACTGAAATATAACATATTGTCTAGTTTGCACCACTTATTTTTCTACACCATTAGGTAATTTTTAGAACTAATTAGTGGAAATATACCAAAAAGTGAGTGCTCAAAGTTATATATTTATTTACCAAAAATTTAAATTTATGTCTTGTATGGATGAATAGTTCTTTCTTTCCCTATTCCATGGTACCTCTTATCTCATAAAATTGCACCCAACTGAACAAGAGATCAATTTTCTAAAGAGACAATGGAAATTACCTCAAGGTGTGGGACCTTGTAAATTGAAGTCAACTCTCCAGAGAAGGTCAAATTCTTCTTCTAAATTCATTGCATATGTGTTGGTCTAACCTAACATATGGGTATGTACAGGATCATGATGGGCTAAAAAGTGGTAATATAATGGGTATGTGGCTGACAACATTTTTTTGCAAAAAATTACTAAAATGAAAATGGTTTTTAAAAGAGATTCTCAGCTTTCCACCAATATAAATTATTCATTTTTTATTTAAATTATGACTAAATTCCTAATTGATAGATTGATTGAAAAACATCTATAACTTTCAAACAATATCACATTTTGCACCCTGAATGTGTCACATTCTATGTTTGAATATAGGGATTTAAAAAAATTGAATTTCATGAAGTTTTGACCAAGTTAAGGTGGTCGACATGTTTTTATATTTTTAAAAGTTGTAATAAAAATTCATAATTAATTATTTACTTAGAAAAATTCATAAAACAATATATGCATCACATTGAGACATGAGTCATCTACTTATATTCAAAATCTTATAAAAAATATTATCAATTTATTGTGTTTAGGTGGTCGACAGCATACCCTACTTATTTTTCCCTAAAATTCTAAGTACTACATTGAAATTTTAAATTTTCACCAAATAGATTTTTTTTAAACAAACCTAGTAGTTTAAAAAATACATTCAATTTGCTAAAAAATCTATTCTTACATATTTTTTAAATAATATAGATAACTTATTCAAATTTTTACGTCAAATTGCCTATGATTTTTTCTTTATTTTTTGCCACTTAAGGACTTGTTTTTTCCATGATGATCCTACACATACCCATACGAAAGGTATGATGCAAACCTATTCTATCAGATCACAAGAGAAAAGGGGTAGAAGAAAAAATAAAATAGAAAGAAAAGGTGATACCCGAATTTATACTGTGTTTCTTCTTTACTTTAGATTTGCACAAAACATCCACAAAATCAACTAAAATAAACATTTAGACTTGAAGGTAGAAGATTTACTCAAACATTCAAGAAATACAATGATAATAGCAAGATTTTATTGATATTAGACATAAAATCCAAACTTTACAATGGCAGAATGGAAGTTGCAAGTTCTGTAAAAGAAAACTGTGAGAGGAGCCTAAAGGAAGAACCCAAAATAATGATACAATGATTGAATTTATGGTCCATGCATAACTAAGGTTTGGATTTAGAACCCTAACTCTAACCTAACTAGGGTTACAAAAGAGAATTTGATCATGTGAAATGACCTGAATTTATCTCATCACAAAGCAACGTAGCTAGCCGTCAAAGGCTCTAGCAGCCTGAATAACCACCAAGATGATGCCAATCATAAATTTAGAGATTGGTGCCTGCAAATTCTACCATAAAATATCAGGCCGACATATCCTAATAGAGAAATATGACCTCTACAACACATTAAGAAGTAAATACAACCCTCTTGCAGTTACTATAATGTTGAAAAGGCACACAAATTTGATCCATAAGTGATTAGAATCAATCAAGTAGCTAGGAATTTTTTTGATCCATTACTTCCTCGAATTTTCCATGAACAGGAATGGTTGACCATTTAAATTTGAATTCTGACTATCGGATGCAAGATAGAGTGATCAGATTGAACCCCTAATGTAGATTTAAAACACAACTGTCGATCTCCATCTTTTGATCTCAGTTGTTGATTGAATATACTGTCGACTCCCCATGCGCATCGTGGAAAATACTTCACCACCTTGCTTTGCAACAACAATGTGAAGCAAGGGCGCGATGAAACTTGGGCTGCTAGATTTTTATCAGTGGATCTGAGGCCTTCATTACTCATTTGTGTAATGATTTAGAACTCAATTTATACTCTGGAGATGTGAAGACCTCAGTGATGCAATCAAAGCCTTCCACCTGTCAACCTAGACATCTATTAGTGTTTACAAGTCACCACTTGAAACTGGACCTACCAACACCATCGCCCATCATGGAAACCAACTTGTCGGCAACATGTGAACTCATGATGCATTGGAAGCCAACGATAATCATCAGATCCTTTGGCTTTATATATGGACTGTTCGTTGTGTATCATGGCAGTAAAGAACAAAGACTGAAAGATAACAAAGATATGTGATCGGAAGACCTCAAAAGGGGCATAACTCATCATAGATATGGAATTAAAGGCCAAATGAAAATAGTGATGTGCGATGCAAAGAAATCATTGCTCATCACTGAAAAGAAACCAATGGATCAAATGACATTAGTGCTGGGTGATGCAACGAATTAAAGTAGAATTTAGCATGTGCACATAAGTTGTTCCTAAATGGTAGTTGCGCTAGGTAGAATGAAGGGTGGGGACATAAACATTACAACTTAAGTGAGCAAGGATAAATAGGCGCGAAGGGTCAATGAGCGAAAAGAACAAAAGTGAAAAGGTTTCAACACTTAGGGTTTTAGGAGGGTTTAAGCCTTATATTCAATTTATAACCCTAAGGAAACACAGTTGTAGAGTTCAAATATCAAGCTCATCAAGATTACCATGGATTCAATATGATGCGTTGGAGGATCTCTCTGATCAGGTATAAATATTGTGCATCTGAGGGTGGCATAAAATATGCCAATAGTGCCATTTAATTTGGATTCAAGGTAGTCTTCCCAATGGTAGAGCCATTGGTATCTTTCCAAGTATATTTTAATTTATTTTGACATGTTATAAATGCTTATTTTGTGTTATTTACCACCTATATATACACAACCATATAGTTATTATAAAAATTGTATTCTATACAAAAATGTGTCAAAAAATAATCCTTTTTTTGCTAGTTTGATCAAATTAATCTAAGGCATCAAAACTTGTTAGTGACCATTTACCTTGTATATATTCATGTTCTTTTAGAAAAGAAATAATTCGTAGGTCTATTCTTTTTTTTCAATGTTAGTATGGATAGATACATTTATTTGGGACATTAGATGTCATATCCATCTCTATTGTTGTAGAACTTATAACATGGTGAGATACTAATTTTTACTTTTACATAGGGGTTGTGAAACAAATTAGAATAAATTTAATTTTATCTCTTAAAATTTTTATGTGGGTTTTCCATTCTTGAGTATGGATTATTCCATATACAAATTAAAAATCCCTAGTTACTTATAGGTCTTGATTTGATGGAAAGAGATCCTTTCTTATGATGGTCAAACACATTTTTAGTTTTAAGTATGATCTTAGAATTGTATGGGTATGGAAGTTACACAAGTGACTTAGTTTCCTATTGGATCAAGGTATCATTTAAAGGTGGATTTACTTTCTACCACACCATTCTATTGTAAAATATTACCAAATATTAAGAGAGCCCATTGTCAAGTAAATTTTTAGAGGGTTATACATATAATTTAAATATCTTCTAGAATAAATCTTTATTTTATTTTTAGTGTTAGGTTTTATTTTTTTTGTATGTAAATTCAATTGTAAAATATTACCAAATATTAAGAGAGCCCATTGTCAAGTAAATTTTTAGAGGGTTATACATATAATTTAAATTATTATCCTTGATAAATCATTTATTCAAGAATCATATATATCTAGAGAATCAGTAAAGGATTATTCATGTGAGAATATAAGATGTATTGGTAAAATAAATATTAATGGGTTTTGGACATGGTGATTGCAACTTATTTATATATTTTGTGTATATTCATGCTTTGCTGATATTTTCTTGTAGTGAGGTCTAATATTCTACCCATGGTTTCCATTAGGGTACAAATATCAAGGCCTAGTAATGTTCTATCTATGTTTATCTAAAAGTTTCCTATAATGAAATAATCAAGTATCACCCTCCTATGTTTTATAAATCCTAGATTAGGAAAGGGATTATGCTAGCACCATATCAGCTAGCCTCATACCACTATTTTCTTATCAATGGTATACTTATTTTCATAAGATATGTTGTCCTACATTTCATAGTTGTGAACTTAACATTACTAGGGAAATAGAATTATAGTTTTAGAGAAACAATGGTGCTTATTATTGTGTAGCTCCAATGATTTCTCTTGAGTTGAGTGAAATTGAAGACTTTTATTGTGTAAAGAAGCCTATATTTATTTCCACCTTGGTGTATACTTATGCATGAAGGGTTTTCTCCTTCAATAATTTAATCATTGTTCTATTTAAGATAGAATATCTTTTGCATATAGTAAGGCTATTTGATGTGGATCAATTCCAAATGTAATTAACATAATGTAGTAAATATTGATATCCTAATGCTTGTGATTTATTAACATTAGCCTAGGTCTATATTCTAACTACTATGAAAGGAATAAATGTGTGTGGAAACACTTCATACAAAAAACTACTAAGGAAATATCATGTAATTTTTTAAACCCTTTGTAGTAACAAAAAGAGTATCCCTTTTTCCTTAGTTTGGTAGTGAATAATTAATAATAAATGAACGTAATATTGCCTTGATTTAGTGTTGTTATGTGTTCTACACATTCACATTAAACTTAGGGCCCTTCTAAACTAAATGGACTTAGTTGTTCCTTATTTAGGGTGTTATAAAGTGTACCTTTAAAATTTCAAACTAATCTAGGGCTTTATTAATTAATTGAGGTTAATTTTCCTTAATTGACCCCTTTAATTCAAATCCAAGCCTAATTAATTGAAAATTCTAAGGGATAAAACCTAACATTCTTAAATGCCATTACATAACACTTATTTTTGAAGTTGTGTGTCCTAGGTTAGTGATCTAGGAACCATTCACCACATGGAAAATGACTCCTCATTGGTCCTAGAAACCTATTTTAACATGATCTTTCACTCTTCCCGAAGTGTTTCCTAGCTAAGTGAACTAGGACGCATTCACCACATGGTGAGTGGGTCCTCACTTAGACCTAGGACCCCTCTTTGAAATATTTTTTTGGTGTTATTTTAATGATTTCAAATCTGAGATTTGATGTTGGCTTGTGTTATTTTAATTTCAAGAATTAATCTTAAGATATGTATAAATACAAGGCTATTCCACTATTTCTCATAACTAAAATTTCAAGCTAAGATCCTAGAACATTCAAGAGAGCATTGATAGAGAATTCAAGAGAATTTCTCAGGAATTCAAGGGAAGATTATTGAAGACTATTGCAGCAATCAAGATTCATTTCATCATATCAAAGATTTATTACATCATGCATGTTGTTGAGCTAATATGTTGATGTAGCATTGAAGATCTATCAAGCATAAATTCAAGAATTGTTTGATATCAAGGTTCAAGATCAAGATATAGATTCTTTGAGGCCACTTCATGCTAGTTTACATATCTACAATCCAATATTTCAACTAAGGTGTGGTGAGTTGTGACATTGTTTGTCCATGCATCATTCTTTTATGCATTGTTTGATGTGCGATTGCAGGTTTTAGGTTCAAGATCATTTGGAGAGAAAAATTGCAAAAATTGACAAATTTGTCACCTTTCTTGCAAAATCACATAAACTGTGCTACAAGATCTAATTTTGGCTTTTTGACAGTGCCTAACTAGGATTTGGAAGTGCAGACATTGAAGAAAATAATCCATAAACCATTTTTCTAGAGCCCTCTACATGACCCTTTCACCATAGGGCGAATGAATCCTTAGTGAGGCCTGAAAAAGCACTTTTTGTAATAGGTACACATCATTTGTCCCTCTTAATACTTACCTTTTTATTGGTATTTGGGTTAAGTTTGATTTCTGTAACTCATTTGCACATTATAACCATCATATTAAATGAAATATAGAGAAGTAGATACATTGTTCATCAATTCATTTTGGTGAACCTATTTTTTTATGTTTCACCCTTAAACAATTACAAAGAAGAAGATCCATATTGTATGACATATAAAAACATCATAGAGGTAAATAATCACAAAACAAAAATTACATGGGGGAAAATTTTCAAGAGAAAATCCCATACTCCAAAAGTATGCTCAATGTATTATACTAAATGATATGGTTACATGCACTTGTAGAATGTTTCATCCAAGAGTACACGAGTGTTAAAATATTGAATAATTTTGACACTACAATACTACCTATAAAAAAAATCACAGTGTAAATCCAATCCTAATACTTGTATTTATAGAGTTAAGAAAATGCAAAGAACATGCACATGGAAATGCCAGGCCTCTCATATAAACTTTATATTTTTGACATTATATTAGTTTATCTTTGAAATTTTGGGAAAGGGGTTTGTTCTTTAAATAGGACTTTAAAGATCCATAATATAGGTGTCTTTCCCTAGGGGCATTTCATTAGGAAAGAAATCACAAGGAGTATAGATTGATTTTCAAGCTCGAAGGTGTGTCAATAAAACCTGGATCTTGGTTACTTTTGGGCAGTAGGATAATGGGATAGATCTAAAACTAATATTAAATGACATGAAATGCCTAAAATAATTGAATATAAGAACTAAAATATGAAACGAAAGTTCTTAAAAGTACAAGAATGGAAAAAATAGTTTGCAAGAAGATCTGAGAAGGGTTAGGACACATGTGCCAATCACTAAAAGTAGGATCAAAGCTTTATTGAAGGATAGGTTTTCCCTAGGGTGAATTGGTCTTGGTTAGGGGTCTTGAAAATTCCTTTTTTAATCCTCTGAGGTGGGATCTTAGCTTTTTTTTTGCATAGGTTGCACTGTTGGAAATCCAAAAATAAATTCTAAATATGTGTAAAATTTCTCTTCAAGATCTTCAATCCTCCTTCAAATTATAATCTACACATATGTAAAGAGGGAAAAATTGTTCTTGTTTGAATGGGGGTTTAGATGAAAAAATGAAGAATATATTACAAAGAGATAAAATAAAACACAATGAAGACACAAAGAATACATAAGGCTATAGATGAAGCAAACACGTGAAAGACACAAGGAAAACATGATACCATACTTAAAGTAAACATGCCAATGACACAAAACAAACACATAATAAACATAATGTAAATATGATAAAATTAAAACATAAACACAAGTTTACTATACTAAAAATGATTTTAGTAATGTAAAGATACCTAAGTCTTAAATT
>VDFB02034907.1:0-24732 GCA_007258455.2 Sequoia sempervirens
AGACTTTCTGAACAGTTTCTATTTTTAGCAGGTTGCTAAAAATAGTGAGTACAAACAGGCATCGGGCACTGGCGACACAAATCAGTTCAAATTCAGAGCAAAGTGAAAATCAGGCTTTCCGGAGTCAGGATCCAGTCAACGGCGCAAAATTCGAGGAACTTTCTAAAAATAGAAAGTCAGGGCGAGTTAGGGTTGACCACGGAAAATCAACAGCAGGCGTAAAATTTGCTAAAATGGATAAAATTTCAAGTCCGGTAGTGAAACTCGCTTTCAAGGCTGAACAGAGGCGGAAAAATGACTAAGTCTGGAAAACTTGAAGTTGCAAGGTTAAAGTGCGCCCACCAAGGTTGAAGGTTTAAGAAAGTGGCTAAATTCGAAACTTGAAGTTCATGGGTCCAAATGCGCCCCTAGTCAAAACTAGACGGAGACCCATCTAAATGCGCCCATGGATGAAATTGAATGTTGCATTAGCAAAATGCGCCTGAAGTGGTTGAAATTGGACGGAGACCCTTGCATTTGCGCCCAAGTGACAAAATTGGAAGTTGCTAGTAGTAAATGCGCCTAGGGTGTCAAAATTGAACGTTGACCCCTCCATATGCGCCCAGTGTTAAAAATGGAAGCTAGGTGGGTGATTTGCGCCTAGTCAAAGAATGAAAGCTTAGCATGTTAAGTGCGCCTTAGTATGAGGAGGTGGTCATTTTGTCAAAGGCGTTGAAACTAAAAATAAAACCTATCATATGCGCCTAAGATGTAAAATGAGAGTTGACCATGTCAAATGCGCCCCTCTTGACAAACTGAGAGTTGATGTGGTAAAATGCGCCCAAGTTAAAATTAAAAGTTCAAGGCATTATATGCGCCCAGTGTCAAAAATGAAAGCTGGTTAGATGATATGCGCCCCAAGTCAAAAAATTGAAGGTTTATCATATAAAATGCGCCTAAATCATTAAAATGAAAGGAAGAGGGGAAATTTGCGCCTAATGTTGAAAATGAAAGTTGGAGGTCTCAAATGCGCCCTCTACTGGAAGTCTCAAATTGAACGTTCAACACATCATATGCGCCTGGAACCAAAGTGAAGGTTTGAGGTCTTGTTTGCGCCCAGGGTAAATGGGGGCCTCTAAAACGTTAAGGTGATTGAAAAGTGAAAGTTGACATAGTAATTTGCGCCCCCTCTTCAAGCTGGAAGTCCCATGTGCTGTGCGCGCCTTGGGAAGATATTGAAAATTCGGAATTTTTTTCCTAAGTCATGGAGACTGGACATTGCCCACCTTATTTGCACCTAAGTTAAAATGAAAGCACTTGACACACCATTTGCGCCTTGAAAAAGGATATATCAAATGCGCCCCCAAGCTGAATGAAGCTGAATGTTCCCTCTTTTATACGCGCTCCAGATCACTTCAAAAATTTTCTAAGTACTAAAACGTTGAAGCTCAAGGCTCTCCCTGTGAAACGCGCCATGAAAGTTGGGGGTTACATTTACGCCTAATGCCAAAAGTGAGAGCTGACTATGTCATTTGCGCCATTAAGGTTGAAGATTGAAAGTTTTCTAAGTATCTCAAAACTGGAAGTGCAAGGTCTTGTATGCGCCTTGAGGAGGATAGGTTAATGAATTTCGCTAAGTGTTGAAACTCGACATGGAGGAGATGATATGCGCCCTTGGAGAGTGAAATGACTTGAAACGTTTCTAAGTATGAGAAATGAAAGCTCTACATGCCTATCGCGCCCTTAAAAAAAAGAAATTTTGACTAAAGCTTTAAAATAAAAGCTAATGGTATAATATTCGCCTACCTTTAAGGAAGAGGTTAAATTTAAATTTTAATGGGGCGTTTGGAGTTGGGCGTTTGAAATTGTTCTTGATTAAATTGGAAGCACATACCTCTATATGCGCCTTGGGTCTGAAAGAGGGGAATTCAAAATTTTCCTAAGGCGTGTGGCATGAAAATAAATTAAAAGGCGTATGATTTAAATTGAAAGGCGTTTGGAAGAAATTAAAATTTCTCTTAGCAAGACGGAGAAATTAATTTAATTAATTAATTAATTATTTTCCTAAGTCTAATATTAAAATTCCCCTTTAATTTTAACCCATGAAATTTCAAAATTTCGGACGATTTAACGGGGGGAATTTATTTTGGAAGTCGATTACGGATGGAAAATAACGTTACGCCTAGCCAGTTTCGGCGATTGATATCGATATTTAAAATACGTCGAAGAAATAAATTAAACTGGCAATTAAATTAAAATTTTAATTAATTAAAAGTGCCATTTTAAAATGCAGTCGGGATAACTTCAAATCGATGTAAAAAAAAAAAAATGATTTTCTCGAAATCACTGGAGGTAACTGGCAGTCGGGAGGGAATTTTAAATTTAAATCGAGGAAAGAATCTCCCCGAATAGCAAATTGTCATAATAACTGCCTGACGACTGGAATATTCCCTTTTAAAATTAGCAAACGTGTCAGTCATGATGAAAGGAATAAAAGGCATCTGCTAAAATTAGCGCCAGCCTTTTGCTATAAAACTCCGAGGATTTTCATTCTCATCTCACAAGATTCGAAGTTGAAATTTATGCTGGCAAGTTGAGTTGTGAGATTTAATTCGAGAAGTTGCTGAAAGTTCGATTTTTTGAGATTGAAAGTGCTGAAAGTTGGTTTCTTGAAGTTGCTGGGATTCGAAGTTGCAAGTTGCGAAGTGCTTCGAAGTAAAAGGGTTTAGCATTTTTATTTCTTCACGTTGTTGAGGTATGTATTCGAAGTTGCTGAAACTTTTTATTTTGCTGAAAGTCGAAAATGCTTTGAAGTTAAAAGTTGAAATGCTGAAATCGTTTATTTATGCTGAGAGTTAAAATGCTGAGATTGTTTGAATGCGAAGTTGCTTGAGCTTTGATTTTTCGAAGTTGTTTGAACTTTAGATTTTCTGAAATTGCCGAGTGTTCGAATCGAATTGGATTTAAATTGTAAAGCCTTCAAAATTGCTATTTTATAATTTTCGAAGTGCTGATTTTTGATTGCTTTTCGAAGTTGCTGATTTATAACTTCCGAAAAGTTGATTTTTTTAATTGTTGAAGCTTGCAAATTTTAACTTGCTCGTTTAAAAACTCTTGGATTTATTTTCTTCGAAGTTGCTGATGTATAACTGTCGAAGAGTTGATTTCAAACTTGGTAATTTAATTCAAAGGCTTGCTGATTTTAATTCGAAATTGCTGATTTTAAAAATTACTGAGACTCAACACGCTTTTTCGAAGTTAAGATTGATAGAGTTAAGTTATTTCTTTTGGCTGCGAGTCGCTGGAGGTTGAAGTTTAATTCTTAAGAAGTCAAAGTTGACTGCTAACGCTACTAACTTGTATTTATTTTTGCAGCCAACTCCAATCGCCAGCCGCCTCACGTGATTGTTGTTTTAAAAGTTGATGGAGTAATATTCGCTTTTTGTTTTGCAGATGGCTGACGCTGCTGGAACTAGCAAGGCTGGAACTAAGGCTGCAAACAACGAAGCTGTCAAAGAGAACGCCTCCAGGCAGGCGATTATCAAGGGTTTAAAGAAATCCTTCATCCCGGAGTCAAAGATCATCTCAAAGTACGGAAACCTGACGGATACCAACCTCGGGTCCTTCAACCTCGAGACGTTCATACGCCGAATGTATGGGCAAGGTGGCAACCTTCCAACAGATGCATCACGGAATATTGTGAAGAGCAGGTTGTATAATGCAGCAGGCTTCCAACCGGCAGTCCGTTGTCCCGAGTTGATCCTAGAGTGCGCCAACTTCTATAATTCTGAGGATCGGACTATCACCTCTCCTGATGGTTTGATCATGGCTAATTTCGCTCCAGATGCAATCGGCGAGGCGTTTGGAATCCTTGCCACGGACAACATGTTGTATAAGTCCAAGGCCAAGGCAGATAAGATGTACGCCACAACCTTCGAGAAGTGCATGAAAAGAATAAACACCTCATGGATGCGCAAGCCAAAGCCACCTGTTGCCAGGCTACCGAAACAAATAATCTCAGAGGAGCTGAAGCAAGAATATTGCGACATCATTATGTTGCTCAGCAGAGTCAATGGTAGCCCGCAATCTTTCATATTCGAGCCATGGATGTTCTTTTACATCAGTGTGGTGCTCGAAGGGGACGAGCAAGTGAACTGGGCGAAAATGATAAGTGACAACATCGATGAGCAGTTCCGGAACCTCAGAAGGACAAAAACGTTTTATATGAGCTCATATGTCATTTACATGTTGGCTCGAATGACCAAGTACAGGGGATTGGCGTACCAGGAGCCGATTGGCTGCGGCTACAATCAATTTAAGATCCACCAGTCGTGCAGACAGTTGCATCTTACTCACACTGGTGACTTTCAAAGAGTGAATGATGCCTTTACTATGTACATCACGAGAACACTTCGACAAAAGGCTACAACGAAGGTTGCTCCAGAGGGAGGAGGGCTTAGAAGCGGTGAGGAATAGATTGTTGGTTAGATCCAATTCCGAAATTTACCTATCTGAGGCTTTTCGGGTTATGATTCATATGTTTACAAGCTGCCTAGGTACCCCACTAATAGAATGATCCTACTCGAGTTGTCTAGGCAACTGGTGGCCTACGACAAGATTATAAGGCGAAAGAAGAAGGGAGCCCGTTCAGCCAGAGCCGCAAGGGTCAGAGGATACAACGTCCACTCAGCTGGTATCTCATGCCTCCAGTAGGCGTGAAGTTTCGTTGTTTGCTAGTCAGAGAGCTCCGAGAAATGAAGAACCGGAAGTTGGAGAAGTCAACCAGCCTATGCCAAAAGAAGTAGATACCCAGAGTGTGAATGATCCTGAAGGTGCTGATAAGCGAGATGAAGGGGAAGAAACAGATATGGACACCCACTTCGACTTTTCCTTCGGAGAACAAGATGCTGGGACACATGAGGGAAGTGATCAAGAGGTCGAGATAATCGAGCCTCCACCAAATACTACTCGGGAAGAAGTTCGAGAAGTGGAAGCAACTGAGGAGCAGCCTCTGATTGTTTATGATATTCAGCGAAATTGGCTTTCACAGGCGATCAGAAGGGACCAGGATGATGACGCCAACCTAGCAATTGAAATGGAAGAACTCTTGAATAGAACAAGCAAGTCGCCAAAGCGGAAGAGGGCGAGAAAATATACAAGGATGGAAACAAATGAGGCAGGTTCCCGTAGCCTTCACATCGCTGCCCCAAGAGAAGATCACGATTTGAGTGATGCAATGCCAGAGAAGTACACAATCACCACAATTGAGTTGGGACGCTAGAAGGAGGGCAAGTGGTGGAAGAAGCTGAAAGTTATTTCAGGCATTAAAAGATAGGCTGGTAAAGAAAGAAGGAAAGTATAAAAGGTTGAAGAAAGAGCACAGAGCGTTGGTTGAGTATGTGCAAAATCTCGCACATCCGATTGCTCAAGGTAATCCAGCAGCGGAGCTTCCACCAGAGGTGCCACGTGAGCCGATCAGCGGCTTGGAAGAGGTGAAGAGGGCTGTACGAGAAGGAGATAAGTGGGTGAATGGTGTCCGTGCTGAGGCAGAAAAGTTCATGGCGGATCTCGTCTCAGCATTCCAAAATGCTTCCGGTATTCTTTCACGTTTGGATAATGTTGAGCAGGCTTGGGGAGATACCCACATCTTTCAAGACAATACTATCCCACGTCTTGCTGTTTTGATGCGTGTTCCCACGCAAACTCTGGTGAATGAAGGGGTAATTCAAGCAGGTGATAGATATGACTTCCGTGGATGGCATTCAGCAGCGTTCACAGGGAAGAGTTTCTTTGACACTGCAGCAATGGAGTCCTCGAAGATCAAAAAGGCTATGAGGAATATCCGCGAGAGTATTCTCAACACTTTGGAGTCAGTATTCGCAAGAAGGCTTGCGCATGAGGAGGTAGATGCAGAAGGACTAAGGGCAAAATTGCAGCCATTCTTTTCAGAGGTGAGGACATTTTCCCAGTTGGATTTTGAAAACATCTCTACGTTTTCAACAATCATTCAGAGCACGCAAGATTCTATGGAGACTTGGGAAAAATCTTGCGAGAAGCATGAACAAATGGTCGCCATCTTGGAGTATCAGCTGAATCTCACTCCATCAATTTCTGAAGAAGAGGTAGACGCAGTGCTGGCGCGATTCATAGCGTACGCGGTCAGAGAGAAGAGCAAAGGAATCCGGGTCATGGACAAGAATCTTCTAGAAGGTTAGTGGGCATTAATTGCTCATACTGGTCAAAGGAGGAATCTGCTATTTTTAGGAGCATTTATGACGCCACTACTCCACCTTCTGGCGGTTTTTAGGGCAAACTCGTCTAGGGCTGAGGTGGCTCAATCTGAGCCCTCCATTGTAATTTGATCTGGGCCGTCGATTCAAACAGGCCAGCTATATAAGGGGGAGTCCCCCTCATTTGTACTCTAGTAGTAGTCATAGAATCAGAGAATAGAGAGATATTGTTGAAGCAGAATAGAAAGTAGAGGCTTTTAAGTTAGAATAGTTTTTCATTTGCATTATTGAAGAAGAAGGGGAATTCTCCCTTTGAGAATTTTGTAAGAGATTGTCACAAAAGATTATTCTTAATAAAGCTTTTCATTGATGGTGAATTTCAACTTTGTTTGGAATAATTCGTGAGGTTTCTTATTCCTTTGACTTCAATTAGGACTTAATCTCATGCTAGTATTTAGACATGGATGTTTATGCTTGATATAAGTGAATTTCTTTTATCCATACCACTAACGTTCTTACTGATGGTAAGCTCGTCTTGCGTGGTCAACTGGAACATTTTGCACTTAACTTCGATCGAAATTCATGTGTAGTTATGCATCGTTGTGATGGTAATTGCATCATTGGATTGTGATTTGAACATCATTTTCACCCTTTGAAGATTGCACTTGCTTTGTTGAAGCTGTCCTAAGGGAGGCTAGGCAAGGTTTGTTCGAAGTTCATTTAAGTTGAGCGTAACATCCATTTGCATTTAGATTAGAAGTTAGATTTTAGAAATCTCTGCAACCATTCAATTCTGCATAATCTTGGTTAGTTTTAGGAAACTTGCACGCTAAAGCCAAATCATTCGCGCAAAATCCCCTTCAAATGCACAAATTGGTCGTTACTACACTCATTTTGAACAACTACGTAAGTCCCCTCGTGACCACGCAAAATGTTCCAACGATGCATTTTGGACAACGATGCATAACTACACATGAATTTCGATCGAAGTTAAGTGCAAAATGTTCCAGTTGACCACGCAAGACGAGCTTACCATCAGTAAGAACGTTAGTGGTATGGATAAAAGAAATTCACTTATATCAAGCATAAACATCCATGTCTAAATACTAGCATGAGATTAAGTCCTAATTGAAGTCAAAGGAATAAGAAACCTCACGAATTATTCCAAACAAAGTTGAAATTCACCATCAATGAAAAGCTTTATTAAGAATAATCTTTTGTGACAATCTCTTACAAAATTCTCAAAGGGAGAATTCCCCTTCTTCTTCAATAATGCAAATGAAAAACTATTCTAACTTAAAAGCCTCTACTTTCTATTCTGCTTCAACAATATCTCTCTATTCTCTGATTCTATGACTACTACTAGAGTACAAATGAGGGGGACTCCCCCTTATATAGCTGGCCTGTTTGAATCGACGGCCCAGATCAAATTACAATGGAGGGCTCAGATTGAGCCACCTCAGCCCTAGACGAGTTTGCCCTAAAAACTGCAAGAAGGTGGAGTGGCGTCATAAATGCTCCTAAAAATAGCAGATTCCTCCTTTGACCAGTATGAGCAATTAATGCCCACTAACCTTCTAGAAGATTCTCGTCCATGACCCGGATTCCTTTGCTCTTCTCTCTGACCGCGTACGCTATGAATCGCGCCAGCACTGCGTCTACCTCTTCTTCAGAAATTGATGGAGTGAGATTCAGCTGATACTCCAAGATGGCGACCATTTGTTCATGCTTCTCGCAAGATTTTTCCCAAGTCTCCATAGAATCTTGCGTGCTCTGAATGATTGTTGAAAACGTAGAGATGTTTTCAAAATCCAACTGGGAAAATGTCCTCACCTCTGAAAAGAATGGCTGCAATTTTGCCCTTAGTCCTTCTGCATCTACCTCCTCATGCGCAAGCCTTCTTGCGAATACTGACTCCAAAGTGTTGAGAATACTCTCGCGAATATTCCTCATAGCCTTTCTGATCTGGAGGACTCCATTGCTGCAGTGTCAAAGAAACTCTTCCCTGTGAACGCTGCTGAATGCCATCCACGGAAGTCATATCTATCACCTGCTTGAATTACCCCTTCATTCACCAGAGTTTGCGTGGGAACACGCATCAAAACAGCAAGACGTGGGATAGTATTGTCTTGAAAGATGTGGGTATCTCCCCAAGCCTGCTCAACATTATCCAAACGTGAAAGAATACCGGAAGCATTTTGGAATGCTGAGACGAGATCCGCCATGAACTTTTCTGCCTCAGCACGGACACCATTCACCCACTTATCTCCTTCTCGTACAGCCCTCTTCACCTCTTCCAAGCCGCTGATCGGCTCACGTGGCACCTCTGGTGGAAGCTCCGCTGCTGGATTACCTTGAGCAACAGGATGTGCGAGATTTTGCACATACTCAACCAACGCTCTGTGCTCTTTCTTCAACCTTTTATACTTTCCTTCTTTCTTTACCAGCCTATCTTTTAATGCCTGAAATGAACTTTCAGCTTCTTCCACCACTTGCCCTCCTTCTAGCGTCCCAACTCAATTGTGGTGATTGTGTACTTCTCCGGCATTGCATCACTCAAATCGTGATCTTCTCTTGGGGCAGCGATGTGAAGGCTACGGGAACCTGCCTCATTTGTTTCCATCCTTGTATATTTTCTCGCCCTCTTCCGCTTTGGTGACTTGCTTGTTCTATTCAAGAGTTCTTCCATTTCAATTGCTAGGTTGGCGTCATCATCCTGGTCCCTTCTGATCGCCTGTGAAAGCCAATTTCGCTGAATATCATAAACAATCAGAGGCTGCTCCTCAGTTGCTTCCACTTCTCGAACTTCTTCCCGAGTAGTATTTGGTGGAGGCTCGATTATCTCGACCTCTTGATCACTTCCCTCATGTGTCCCAGCATCTTGTTCTCCGAAGGAAAAGTCGAAGTGGGTGTCCATATCTGTTTCTTCCCCTTCATCTCGCTTATCAGCACCTTCAGGATCATTCACACTCTGGGTATCTACTTCTTTTGGCATAGGCTGGTTGACTTCTCCAACTTCCGGTTCTTCATTTCTCGGAGCTCTCTGACTAGCAAACAACGAAACTTCACGCCTACTGGAGGCATGAGATACCAGCTGAGTGGACGTTGTATCCTCTGACCCTTGCGGCTCTGGCTGAACGGGCTCCCTTCTTCTTTCGCCTTATAATCTTGTCGTAGGCCACCAGTTGCCTAGACAACTCGAGTAGGATCATTCTATTAGTGGGGTACCTAGGCAGCTTGTAAACATATGAATCATAACCCGAAAGCCTCAGATAGGTAAATTTCGGAAATTGGACGAACCAACACCCATATTCCTCGACCAACGCCTAAGCCTCCTCGGATAACCTCTATTGTAGCCTTTGCTGAAGGGTTCTCGTGATGTACATGGTAAAGGCATCATTCACTCTTTGAAAGTCACCAGTGTGAGTAAGATGCAACTGTCTGCATGACTGGTGGATCTTAAACTGATTGTAGCCGCAGCCAATTGGCTCCTGGTACGCCAATCCTCTGTACTTAGTCATTCGAGCTAACATGTAAATGACATATGAGCTCATATAAAACGTTTTTGTCCTTCTGAGGCTCCGGAATTGCTCGTCAATATTATCACTGATCATCTTCGCCCAGGTCACTTGCTCATTCCCCTCGAGCACTACACTGATGTAAAAGAACATCCATGGCTCGAATATGAATGACTGTGGGCTGCCATTGACCCTGCTGAGCAACATAATGATGTCGCAGTACTCTTGCTTCAGCTCCTTTGAGATTATCTGTTTCGGTAACCTGGCCGCAGGTGGCTTTGGCTTGCGCATCCATGAGGTGTTTATTCTTTTCATACACTTCTCAAAGGTGGTGGCGTACATCTTATCTGCCTTGGCCTTGGACTTATACAACATATTGTCTGTAGCGAGGATTCCAAAGGCCTCGCCAATCGCATCTGGAGCGAAATTAGCCATGATCAAACCATCGGGAGAGGTGATAGTCCGATCCTCAGTATTGTAGAAGTTGGCACACTCTAGGATCAACTCAGGACAACGGACTGCCGGTTGGAAGCCTGCTGCATTGTACAACCCACTCTTCACAATATTCTGTGATGCATCTGTTGGAAGGTTGCCACCCTGCCCGTACATTCGGCGTATGAACGTCTCGAGGTTGAAGGACCCGAGGTTGGTGTCCGTCAAATTGCCATACTTTGAGATGATCTTTGACTCTGGGATGAAGGACTTCTTCAGGCCTTTGATAATCGCCTGCCTGGAGGCATTCTCCTTAACAGCTTCGTTGTTTGCAGCCTTAGTTCCAGCCTTGCTAGTTCCAGCAGCGTCAGCCATCTGCAAAACAAAAAGCGAATATTACTCCATCAACTTTTTAAAACAACAATCACGTGAGGCGGCTGGCGGCTGGAGTTGGCTGCAAAAATAAATACAAGTTAGTAGCGTTAGCATCCAACTTTGACTTCTCAAGAATTAAAACTTCAACCTCCAGCAACTCGCAGCCAAAAGAAATAACTTAACTCTATCAATCTTAACTTCGAAAAAAGCGTGTTGAGTCTCAGTAATTTTTAAAATCAGCAATTTCGAATTAAAATCAGCAAGCCTTCGAATTAATTTACCAAGTTTGAAATCAACTCTTCGACAGTTATACATCAGCAACTTCGAAGAAAATAAATCCGAGAGTTTTTAAACGAGCAAGTTAAAATTCGCAAGCTTCAACAATTAAAAATCAACTTTTCGGAAGTTATAAATCAGCAACTCTTAAAAGCAATCGAAAATCAGCACTTCGAAAATTATAAAACAGCAATTTCGAAGGATTTACAATTTAAATCCAATTCGATTCGAACACTCGGCAATTTCAGAAAATCTAAAGTTCAAACAACTTCGAAAAATCAAAGCTCAAGCAACTTCGCATTCAAACAATCTCAGCATTTTAACTCTCAGCATAAATAAACGATTTCAGCATTTCAACTTTTAACTTCAAAGCATTTTCGACTTTCAGCAAAATAAAAAGTAGCTTCAGCAACTTTGAATACATACCTCAACAACGTGAAGAAATAAAAAAATGCTAAACCCCTTTTACTTCGAAGCACTTCGCAACTTGCAACTCAGAATCTCAGCAACTTCAAGAAATCAACTTTCAGCACTTCCAATCTCAAAAAAAATCGAACTTTCAGCAACTTCTCGAATTAAATCTCACAACTCAACTTGCCAGCATAAATTTCAACTTCGAATCTTTGTGAGATGAGAATGAAAATCCTCAGAGTTTTATAGCAAAAGGCTGGCGCTAATTTTAGCAGATGCCTTTTATTCCTTTCATCATGACTTACGCGTTTGCTAATTTTAAAAGGGAATATTCCAGTCGTCAGGCAGTTATTATGACAATTTGCTATTCGGGGAGATTCTTTCCTCGATTTAAATTTAAAATTCCCTCCCGACTGCCAGTTACCTCCAGTGATTTCGAGAAAATCATTTTTTTTACATCGATTTGAAGTTATCCCGACTGCATTTTAAAATGGCATTTTTAATTTATTAAAATTTTAATTTAATTGCCATTTTAATTTATTTCTTCAACGCACTTTAAAATTCGATATCGATCGTCAAAACTGGCTAGGCATAATTTTATTTTCCGTCCGTAATCAACTTCCAAAACAAATTCCCCCCGTTAAATCGTCCGAAATTTTGAAATTTCATGGGTTAAAATTAAAGGGGAATTTTAATATTAGACTTAGGAAAATAATTAATTAATTAATTAAATTAATTTCTCCGTCTTGCTAAGAGAAATTTTAATTTCTTCCAAACGCCTTTCAATTTAAATCATACACCTTTTAATTTATTTTCATGCCACACGCCTTAGGAAAATTTTGAATTCCCCTCTTTCAGACCCAAGGCGCATATAGAGGTATGTGCTTCCAATTTAATCAAGAACAATTTCAAACGCCCAACTCCAAACGCCCCATTAAAATTTAAATTTAACCTCTTCCTTAAAGGTAGGCGAATATTATACCATTAGCTTTTATTTTAAAGCTTTAGTCAAAATTTCTTTTTCTTTAAGGGCGCGATAGGCATGTAGAGCTTTCATTTCTCATACTTAGAAATGTTTCAAGTCATTTCACTCTCCAAGGGCGCATATCATCTCCTCCATGTCGAGTTTCAACACTTAGCGAAATTCATTAACCTATCCTCCTCAAGGCGCATACAAGACCTTGCACTTCCAGTTTTGAGATACTTAGAAAACTTTCAATCTTCAACCTTAATGGCGCAAATGACATAGTCAGCTCTCACTTTTGGCATTAGGCGTAAATGTAACCCCCAACTTTCATGGCGCGTTTCACAGGGAGAGCCTTGAGCTTCAACGTTTTAGTACTTAGAAAATTTTTGAAGTGATCTGGAGCGCGTATAAAAGAGGGAACATTCAGCTTCATTCAGCTTGGGGGCGCATTTGATATATCCTTTTTCAAGGCGCAAATGGTGTGTCAAGTGCTTTCATTTTAACTTAGGTGCAAATAAGGTGGGCAATGTCCAGTCTCCATGACTTAGGAAAAAAATTCCGAATTTTCAATATCTTCCCAAGGCGCGCACAGCACATGGGACTTCCAGCTTGAAGAGGGGGCGCAAATTACTATGTCAACTTTCACTTTTCAATCACCTTAACGTTTTAGAGGCCCCCATTTACCCTGGGCGCAAACAAGACCTCAAACCTTCACTTTGGTTCCAGGCGCATATGATGTGTTGAACGTTCAATTTGAGACTTCCAGTAGAGGGCGCATTTGAGACCTCCAACTTTCATTTTCAACATTAGGCGCAAATTTCCCCTCTTCCTTTCATTTTAATGATTTAGGCGCATTTTATATGATAAACCTTCAATTTTTTGACTTGGGGCGCATATCATCTAACCAGCTTTCATTTTTGACACTGGGCGCATATAATGCCTTGAACTTTTAATTTTAACTTGGGCGCATTTTACCACATCAACTCTCAGTTTGTCAAGAGGGGCGCATTTGACATGGTCAACTCTCATTTTACATCTTAGGCGCATATGATAGGTTGTATTTTTAGTTTCAACGCCTTTGACAAAATGACCACCTCCTCATACTAAGGCGCACTTAACATGCTAAGCTTTCATTCTTTGACTAGGCGCAAATCACCCACCTAGCTTCCATTTTTAACACTGGGCGCATATGGAGGGGTCAACGTTCAATTTTGACACCCTAGGCGCATTTACTACTAGCAACTTCCAATTTTGTCACTTGGGCACAAATGCAAGGGTCTCCGTCCAATTTCAACCACTTCAGGCACATTTTGCTAATGCAACATTCAATTTCATCCATGGGCACATTTAGATGGGTCTCCGTCTAGTTTTGACTAGGGGCGCATTTGGACCCATGAACTTCAAGTTTCGAATTTAGCCACTTTCTTAAACCTTCAACCTTGGTGGGCGCACTTTAACCTTGCAACTTCAAGTTTTCCAGACTTAGTCATTTTTCCGCCTCTGTTCAGCCTTGAAAGCAAGTTTCACTACCGGACTTGAAATTTTATCCATTTTAGCAAATTTTACGCCTGCTGTTGATTTTCCGTGGTCAACCCTAACTCGCCCTGACTTTCTATTTTTAGAAAGTTCCTCGAATTTTGCGCCGTTGACTGGATCCTGACTCCGGAAAGCCTGATTTTCACTTTGCTCTGAATTTGAACTGATTTGTGTCGCCAGTGCCCGATGCCCAATTGTACTTGCTATTTTTAGCAACCTGCTAAAAATAGAAACTGTTCGGAAAGTCTTCAAATTTTACGTGTCGAATGCCTGAAACATGGTGATTGTCACTGGATGCCGTTCTTGAGTGATTATCCTGTTCTGCCCTTGATTTTAGGAAACCCTAATTTCTGGTCTTGACCTGCTAAAAATAGCAAATGCTTGATTCTTCATTCTCTGTAACTCTGTTTGCCTTGAAATTTGCGCCACGGATTACTTATCACGTGCTTGTCCTGTACCCGTCGAGATCTGGTGCTGACCTGCCAATTATAGCTGCTACTGAAGTGACTTACTATTTATAGTAAGTGCCCGTTTCTGAGGCTTCCTTTGCTCCGTTTGCTTTGAAATCTGGACAGTGTGCCCGTCGTTGGTGAACTTGCCTGTGTATGCTGATGCCGAGATCAACTTTCTATTTATAGCCTGCATCTGGAACACTTACTAAAAATAGCAGGTCCTCTGATTGCCTTCAAATTTTGCCAGCAGACTCCCTGAAAGATGCTGATCGTAATGGATACTTCAGTTTTGCACATTTTGACCTCTAACTCCTCATTTTTAGTGCTGAAGCTCGAAACCCTAATTTTGTGCATGCTGCTCAGATGAGCTCCGTTTGACCTCGTTTTAGTTGCATGGCGGTCAGCTTACAGTTCTGAGGTGCCAAGCTGCTGCGCAAGTGGTACATGCTAAAAATAGAAAACAGCCGGAAAAGTGACTGACCGGCTGCCGGATGATCTTGCATGTCATACTGCCCGAAAAATCTTGAAAAACCCAGAAAAACCCAGAAAAATCTCCAACATGTACGCACTGGCTAAAAATAGTAAGTTTCTGAAAAGTGGTCAGCTCCATTTGCATGTTACACCGTCGTGAAGCTCTTGGAAAACCCAGAAAGAAAATGCCGACATGCGCCGAAAATGTCTGCATGCAAACCCTAATATTGGCCTCCGAAGGCCGAATGCTGAAAATCATCATCCTGCTTTGCATGTCATATCGTCGCGAAGGTTTCAAAAAACCCAGAAGGAATCTCCAGACATGCATCAGAAAATATAACATTAAGACCTGGAAATCTGCTCTGGAAGCTGTACTGCTAAAAATAGCAGGTTGTCCGTTTTAGTTCAAATTTTGCCTGTGTGTAGCCTGATGTGCTCGGAATGCAATGAAGTTGCCAAAATGTGAAAATCTTAAGAAATTCAACCCTAAACTGACACTTACTAAAAATAGAAAGTTGGCAGAACTTAGTGAAAATTTAGGGGTTGCTTGCTGAAAACATGGTAATAGCATGTTAGGCTCAAAAGCTAAATAAACCAACTCAATTGGATCTCAACGTTACCTAAAAACGTGAAACCCTAATTTCAGACCTGGTCGAATCTTTGCGTTCAAGCTTGCTGACGGGAGCGTCCCCAGAAAAGCAGATAGCAGAACAGAAGCAGAACGAGAGAGAAAGACAAAAACCAAAACCAAAAGACCAGAACGGAGCAAAAATTTAGGGGTCCCCATTTTAGATGGGGCGAGGTGTGAAAAGGTCACAACATCTGGCGACTCCACGGGAAAGTGTTGAAAAACACTTTAAGAGTTGAACCTCGATTAAATCTTCCTCAAACCATCATACAGAAAAGACACTTACTCAAAAAGGGAGAAGAATCAGATATTGGATCAGAACACTTTCATCCAAAACCCTGTAGTGTGTGCATTCGTTCCATCTCTAAACCATCTCGACTTCCGGAATCGGCCGTCGCAAGTTATATAAATATCTTAACTTCAAAAGCATCCTGGACATTGCCTCGCTGCCAGTCAGGCGTCCATAGCCCTGACGAGGTTGTCGCTACAATTCTCACGAATATTGCTCCACTGCCGGTCAGGCGTCCATAGCCCCGGTGGAGTTACTCGTATGTTCCCAAAACCAATATTTCACAATATTTTCATTTTTCATTCTCTCATTTTTTGTTTTTCATATAATTCTTTTAAGCACATTTTCTTTTTCTTCTTTTGATTTCTCCGTCAATTCCTTGATTGACTGGCAGGCAATGAAGCCTCGAATGGGTTCGAGAATTGTAGTGGCGCTGAAGCAAGATGTAAAATTTTCACCCGCTAAGGCCTTTCCCAAGAAACCAAAATGACCCAGAGTGGAGATAGGTAAAGTTTTTAGGATCATTAGACTCATGTGTTGAGACGCAATAACGGGTTAACCTCCCAAGACGAGTTTAATCCAAACTGGATGATGACAAGAGGAAAACAACCTTAGTCCTTTTCAAAATTTACACATCCCAGCGGAAAGAAATTATATTGTGAAAGTTAAAACCATCATCGCCCCCTTCGCAACGGGAAACCCTAAAATTCTTGCCCATTCCAAACCAAAACCACTTGAGCGGACAGCTCAAGGGAAAACACTCCAAACCAAAAACCCAAAGGGCGACAAACCAAAACCAAAACAAAGGAAAACCAAAAGAAAGCAAACGAACGGGAAAGCAAACCTAACCTAATATGTTACAAAGAAGGTTCTCAGAGAGAACCTAGGGTTGGAAATAATGCTTGAGGAACTGTCCGTTGACGGGCAACGGGACATCCTCCCCTGTCAATGTACGCAATCTAATGCATTATCTCCGAGGATTTCAGAAATTTGATATGGCCCCAACCACAACTTATCGAACTTGTCATGATCTCCTTTCTTTTCGTGGGCCTTCAAGTGTGTCAACTGAGATAGCCTTGTTTGAATCTGGTCTTCTCCCCAATTGACTTCTTCGTATTCTTCCTCCGGGGCTTGTTCTAAGGAGGTTTTACCCATGGCACCTATGTTCTCTGAATAGAAAGCTTCGTAAATGGGTAACAATAAGTCTCTGATGGGGGCACTTTCTGTCTCTTGCTTTACATCTTTTAACATAGAATCTCTGAACGTCCCTTCATTCTCGTTCCTACTTGAATCATTTTCAATCAACACTCCGGTGAAGGCAGGCGTATCTTCCTCCCCCTCCGAGCTTTGCAACGTGAGGACTTCTTAACAGGCTTGTACGTACCTAAATCAGTCTCCATGAATAAAACATCACTATTTTCACCACATTCTGTAATCATTAATTTGAGCCGTGGTGTACTTTCAATTTTTATCTGATTTGGAACTCCCTTCCAAGGCAACCACATGTGGGAGAAGTCAGTTGCGATGCAAAGCGAAGTCCGGTTAGAAGTTTGCTGAAGTTGAGCTCCATATCCCACACCTTAGAGTAGATTAGAATCTTCTTAACCTTACCTCATTTCAATTCAGTACTTTCTGATTGTTGACGTGGTTTTTGAGACCGCACCAACACAGAACAAAGTCGCCCAACGGACGCTCTATTCTCTCTTGATCAAAGTATTCCGCACGCTAAGATTGCCAGAAAGTTCATGCGTTCAACTCCAAGGTTCCTTTAGTGCGAATAGGCTCAGTTTGGCTTGATGTGATATTGCTGGTATGTCAAGGGGACTTACGTAGTTGTTCAGACTTCTCGCAGTTAGCAGTTGATATGTAATTTGAAGGGGATTCTTACGTGTATGATTTGGCAATGTGTATCCTTTTCTAAAACTAACAAGAAGTATGCGGAAAGTAAAAGGGAAAGGGCCTAAGAAATTTGTACTCTATTCTAAATGCAAGGTATGTGGGGCTTCGTCTCAATAGACTTCAACCAGATTTCACCTAGCCTCCGTCGGACAGCCTCAGCAAAATCGGTGCAATCTTCAAAGGGGATAGCGGAAGGTATTCAAGTTACAGTTTAACATACGTACACCATCAGAACAACGCATATATGTAAGCCATAACCGAAGTCAAGCACAAAATAATGTCCAGTTGACCACGCAAGGCAGACTTATCATCAACAAGCCGCTAGTGGTATGGAATAAAATGAAGCTATCTCAATGAAATACCACACACCAAAGTAAGCTACTTGCATGAATGTAATCTACTTGGATACGAAAGGAAGAAGAAACCTTGCTAGCATTTCATGACAAGACGAATTTCACCATCAATGAAAAGATCTATTATCATAAAATGTATTACACAACAATCTCCTCAAAAGTTTTCAAAGGGAAAACTTTCTCTCTTCTCAAAAAAAAAAAAAAATGCTCTACACTACTACACTATCTAGCTCTAAGGCTAATGCTCTCTCAATGTCTACTCTGGTTCTGAATCCTAATGTCTTACAAATGAGGGGGACTCCCCTTTTATAGCTAGCCAAGTCCCAAAGGACGGCTAGGGTTACAATCAATAGAGTGGCCAGAATCGTGCCACCTCAGCCCTAACCCTAAAAACTGTCAGAATAGGGAGTGGTACATTAAATGAATCAAAGATTCCCACTCACTCCCAAAATAGCGAATGTAATAAATGCTCCATACTCAGTCTTCTAGAAGATCCTCGTCCAGTAGTGTGTTCCCATTAGCCTTCTCTCTGACTGCCAACTCAACAAATCTGCTAAGTACGGCCTCAACCTCCTCAACTGAAATAGATGGAACACAATCTAACTGAAACTCTAACACTGTAACTGAGTGCTCGTGCCTCGTACAAGATTTTCTCCAAGCAGCCAAGGAGTCCTGCGTGTTCTGGATCAAAGTGGAGAATGTAGCAGTATTTTCAAAGTCATCTTGTACGAAGGTCTTAACATCTGCGAAGAAGGGAACCAGCAAACCCCTCAAATTATCAAAACTTATCTCCTCTGGATTCAGCCGCCTAGCAAAGATGGCCTCGAAGGTGTTCTGAACTCCATCTATAATATTGGCCATAGCCTTGTGAATCCTGGCTGAATCCGCCTGTGCTGCATCAAAGAAGCCACGCCCTGTGATAGCCGAAGAATACCACCTAGAGAAATCATATCGGTCATTCGCTTGAATGACACCCCCATCAATCAGCAACTGCAATGGCACATGCCTCAACGCCTCAAGACGCTGGATCACCTTACTCTGATAGATGGAAGCATCGCCCCAAGCATGATCCACCGCATCCATCCGTGCCAAAATAGTAGAGGCCTGCTGAAAAGCAAAGGATAGGTCCTCCATGAATTTCTCTGTCTCCGTACGAACTCCTGTGACCCATTTGTCTGCCTCTTGTGCCATCCTCCCCAATTCTACCAAGCCGCTGATCGACTCTCTAGGAATATCTGCTGGAGGCTCTATCACTGGTACATCCTGCCCTCGAGAACGAGACAACTGCTGAACATATCCAACTAGCGCCTTGTGTTCTCGTTTCAACTTCTTGTATTTTCCTTCTTTCTTGAATAATCTATCCTTAAGGGCAAGGAAGGAGTTATCGCACTCCTCAACAATCTGTGCACCAGTAGGGCGTCCCAAGTCAAGCGTGGTGACCACATAGTTTTCCGGGGCTGCTTCATTCCGGTCACACTCGACTCGTGGGACAGCAACGTGAAGGGTACGAGAGCCATCCTCATCTGCGGAGATCTTCGAAAACTTTCTTGCCTTCTTCTTGGGAGGAGCGATCGGTTCAAAACTCTCTTCCCATCTCAGCTGTGGATCAATCTCACCATCGGGCTCCTTAGCATTACGTCTACAAGCCAATCCGGGCACCTCATATAGTATGTCGAGGCGGCGCTTGGTGCCTATAGAGCTTCTCTAACTGTTCCACTTCTTGCCCTCATTACGCGGGCTCATCGTCCTCAAGTGGCTGAGTGTCACCTGACACTATATCATCATCATCATCATTCATGACCGCCTCTATCTCCTGTTGAAATTGAGGGTCAGTAATTGTCCCCTCATCATCCTGCTGATCCTGCTGATCAACCCTAACAGGTACATTGGCACTCTGGCCAATCGACTCCCTCCGTGGAGGCTGAATATCACTCTGTATCTCCGGTACCTGATTCACTGCAATTCTCTGATCGGCAAATAAAGATACCTCCTGTATGCTTGGAGAACGTGTCTCCAAAGGTACTGCTACTGTAACTCGTGGAGGTTCTGGCTGAATTATTTCTTTCTTTCTGGACTCTGGTCCTCTTGTGATCTGTTTCTTCCTTCCTGTGGTGGGCGTCCTGTGATCTCCCATCAAGTTGTAGGTCAAGGCAATTGACCTACCTTTCAATCTGCTCACTCGCCTATCGACCCATGCCCTGGTGAATGTCATAACCGGGATAGAGAGAGTATCAAGGTCGGCAACCTCGGGCTCTGACCAATCAATAGGCGGAAGTGGAGTGTCCCGAACAGCTGCATAGTCTGGATGAACAACATCCATGTCCTCATTGACCTGGTCTGGAACCGGAACTACCTCACACTCCCTGATCAGAGTAATCGGCAATCTAGAGAACATCCTCTTTCTCACTTCAATCTCATCAATTGCATCAGCCCAATAATCCTCAATGGTGGCCTTGTGTTTGAATTCCTCTGACAACACCCAGTTGATGTTATGGTGCGGGTCATAGTGTTGTCTACTAGTGTGATATGAGAAATGAGAAAATTGAAGCTCACTTTCAGCTTCTCTACATGCCTGTATCGAAGGACAAACCTCGTCCGAGTTGCCCATCACAACTGGAAACTCTATCCCTCCTTTCTTCTTTTTCTTCTGGATTTTGTCAAAAGCCAGCAACTGTCTAGCTATCTCTAGCATTATTATCTTATCGGTTGGGTACTTAGGCAGCCTATATGGGTATGAAGAAAATCCTTGCAGCCTAATGTATGAAAATCTTGGAAATTGTATAAACCAGCACCCATACCTTTCAATCAGCTCCTGGGCATTTCTAGAGATTCTGCACTGTAATCTCTCCTGAAGCAGCCTCGTGATGTACATGGTGAATGAATCGTTGACACGCTTGTAATAGGTTGTGCTCGACAGGTGCAACTGCGTACACGCCTCATGGATTTTGAACTGGTGGGAGCCACAACCGATGGGTTCCTTGTAAGAAATCCCCCTGTACCTCGTCATCCGTGCCAACATGTAAATGAGATAGGAACTCATGTAAAATGTCTTTGTCCTCCGCAAACTCAGGAGCTGCTCACGTATGTTATCGCTGATCATCTCAGCCCAATTGACATAATCCTTTCCTTCTAACACCAGGTTGATGTAATAAAACATCCACGGCTCAAAAATGTAAGGCTGTGGGCATCCACCAACCCTGCTCAGCAACATGATGAGATCACAATATTCCTGTTTCAGGTCCTCTGCTATGATCTGCTTCGGCAGCTTCGTACGAGACGGCCTCGGAGTGCTCATCCAGCGAGTGTTAATAGTGTCCATGCATCGTTCAAAGGCAGAAGCATACATACGCTCCACTCGCTCCCTGGACTTGTAGATCATGTTTCTATGCACCGGGATCCCAAAAGCTTCACCAATGGCTGCCGGAGTAAGATTGGCAAGTACTTGGCCATCTGGTGACGTGATCGACCGGTGTTCTTTCTCGTAACAGTTGGCGCACTCCATAATCAACTCTGAACACTGAATAGCTGGCGGAAAACCAGCTGCTGCATATAACCCACTTCGGACGATGTTGTGCGAAGTGACCGACGCCCGATGACTTCCAATCCCGAACGGCCTATTCTTGAATGTTTCCAGGTTGACAGAGCCCAGGTTCGTGTCTGTCAGCTTGCCCAACTTTGAAATGAACTTTGATTCCGGCATGAACGTCTTGCTCAGCTTCTTGATCGTAGCTTGTCTGGAGGCACCATTGTCCTTTCCGGTTGTCCTCGCTTCAGCCATCTGCAACATAATAAACTTTCATCAGCAATTAAATTTAATAAAACAAGACATGATATAGGGGCTGCAGTTGAATTCCAGAGGCTGCAATATCTTTCACGTTTGCAAACCTCGGCCTCTTCTCCGACACTTAGAACAGATTTCTAAGTGAACTCCGATGATTTTACTTCAACCAGCAATCAGCAAATTGAACCCCAACCACTTCGTACTTCAAACAGCAAATTTTAAACTTCTATATCCTTGCACTTCAAACCAGCAATCAGCACATAGCGAACTTCTTAATTTTGCACTTCAGACTATCAACTAGCAATCTCACAAACTAGCACTTTCGTATTTTTGAGTTCTCAACATTTCAACTCAATACAAGGCGTCTCTTTCAATTCTACTCCAGCAATGGCGTTTTTCTTTACTAAGCTCAATTAAGATAAGCAAGTTTGAATCCAAGTTCTTAGCAATCGGCGTACTTACCTCAATGAATCAGATTTCAGCCACTAGCAAAGTCGTACCTCCTCAAGCACTTAAGACGTCTTCTTCAACTCTCAGCAAACCCAAGCTCCAGCAAAACACCTCTCAGCAATAAATTTAATCAACTCCCAAGTGCGCCTCTTCAGCAAACTCAACTTCTCAGCAATAATTTCGAATTCTTTCAAGCCTCAGCAACTCACTGCAATGCTTCACTCTCAGAGCAAGTTCGACTTCCAGTTGTGAAAATGAGTGAAAAACTTCTCCATTTTATAGCTAGAATTCAAATTCTAGAAGACGTTATTTTTAGCCAGTGCCATTAAGCTCCACTACTCCACTTCAAGAATTCGAATTTTTCCCTCTCTGGCTTTTCTGACACTTGTCTCCAGTCGTCGGGAATATTATTCTTCTAGAAACTTGACTTTGACTGGCGTTTTGAATTCCTCTTCGAAAAATTTAATTTAACTTCATCATATTTTATTCACCAGCTGGAGCTCCGTTACTTGAATTCAAATTTTTAACTCCATCATCTACTCTGGAAAATTCATCTTCGAAGAATTTAATCACAATCATCTAGGCAATTCCCTTCGTATTCATCGTTCGAAGAAAATTCACTTTGAAAACTCATTTATTTGAATTTGCCTTAGAAAATTTAAAATTCTCCCTTAGGAAAATTCATAACTTAAGCACTGATCAAATTCCCTACTGAAAAAGTGTCGGCGAAGCTTGAAATATTTAGAAATCCATTCATCATCACGAACATTCAGTACCCAGAAGCAAATTTTTTGCTAGAATGTCTCGAATTCATGGGTACCCAACAAACGGGTTCATTTAATTTTTCGAATTTTGAACCTTAGAAAAATATCATTTCCATCATTTAAACTCGTTCTTCGCCTGTGATCACTCTGCGTTGCCTTGAAAAAAAAAAACGAATCACCTTGCGTTATCATCATCTCTGACTTCATCACTGAGAAAAAAAATGCTTGCCTCGAAAAATTTTCATCAACTTGAAGCTCTAGGCGTATTTTCCAAGGAAAATAAATTTGCCTTAGGAAATATTTTAAAATCTTCTTTGCACTTTTTTGAAATCTTGCCTTAGAAAATATTTTGTTGATTGCCAGTGGAGAGGAACTTTCACTTAGAAAATTTTTATTAACTCCATCCCCGGCACGCCTTGCACATTTTATCTTTACCACATCACTTGGAAAATATTCATTCAAAAAGAGCCCAACGCCTTAGATAAATTTAACACTTAGAAAATATTTCATTTCCTCCCCTGAGCGCTTAGCATACTTCATTTTATTCTCAACGCCTTGAAATGCCTTTGAAAAATTTTCCGACACCTTATAACTCCCTTGCTCTAGGCGCACACTTTACCTAGCATTTTATTCCACACCTTCAAATATTTTCCAACGCCTAGCATATCACCCTCAACGCCTTCAAATATTTTCTAACACCTATAACCTTAGGCGCACATCACACCTTAAGAGGGAATTTAAAAAATCACGCCCACCACCTTTCCTTTGCCACCTTGGCGCATATCATACTTACCTTGGGCGCATTTACACATGAAGAGGGATGACGCCTTGCTTATACCTTCAGGTGACTTTTCAACTTCCGTTTTTTGTCCTGACTTGCATGATTTGGGCGCATTTTGATGAGAGAGAAGGATGGGCGCATTTTGCATGTGATGAAGGATAGAAACTTTGACTTTGTGTTGACCCCTTGCAACCTTGGGCGCATTTCACCCCTGCTGGTGGATGAACACTCCAACATCCTTGGGTGACACTTCACCTTCCACGTTTTGTCTTGACATGGCCCAGTTTGGGCGCATTTTGGCCTTGGAGAAGGATGAACAATCTTTGACCACTTTGACTCCTTTGAAAGTTGGGCGCATTTTCATGCTTGTGAAGGATGGGCATTTTGACCCCTGAGGCGGATTTCTCACACTTAGAAACTTTTTCAACTTTTCCTCTTTCATCTTGGGCGCATTTGGACCCCTGGACAGGATGAAATCTTGTTGACTTTCTTTTGACTTTTTCTACCTTGGGCGCATTTTGCCCTGTGTGAAGGATGAACTTGCATCTTGAAAAATTTTTCTACACCCCTAGCTGAGTTGGGCGCATTTTGCCTTGCCTGCTGGACGAGACTCCAGACTTAGACAAAATTTTATCATCCTCGCCAGCATCGTGCCCTGCTATTTATAGTAAGTTCTCCGTATTCGCGCCTCTGAAGCTCGGAATGGCCCGAAATTTTAAACACAGCTTCTTCATAACCTTTTCAACCTGTCGATACTGCAACTTTTAGTCACCCTGCTATTTATAGCCTGTGTCTGAGGGTGGCTTACTAAAAATAGTAAGCTCTTGATTCTGATAGCTCCCAAGCTCCGATCGACGTGAAATTTTGATGAGGCGCTCCTCACCACGTGACCTTACTGCTGACACTGCTGCATGCACCTGATTTACTATTTTTAGCACGTTTCCAATTCGACTTACTATAAATAGTAAGTGCTCCGTTCGACTTGAAATTTCACCAGCAGATAGCCTGAAGAACGCTGATCGCAGTGGTTTACATCGGATTTTGAAGATTTTGACTTTTGATGCCTATTTTTAGGCTCCGAAGCTGGAAACCCTAATTTGCATTGCATGCATCCCAAATGAACTCTGTTTGCTCTTGTTT